>LPNX011195782.1:106330-206115 GCA_001517045.1 Pseudotsuga menziesii
GTGGGATTTTTAGGGAAATATGGTAGGCAAATGGACAAATGAGCCATGTAGTGAGGTAGATGAGGTAGTTAACCATTTTTGGGTGTTAACAATTACCATGGTGTATTGATGCTAGGCTATCAAATCAAGGTTATAACTTTGATACTTTGATTATCCTAGAAGTTATCTTTGTTAATCAATTAAGTTGGATAGTTATCTGTAATAACTAGGTTTGGTAAAAATTTGTAAAAGGACATATTATAACTTATAACCATAGTAAAAGAAGAGCTATGGACTCTTGGAATTGTAGCCTTGAGTTATATTTTGAAGGAGTGATTAGTTAACAGATGACCAATAACATTGAAGAAATCCCAAGAAAACTCTAACAACTTAATGATGATTATATTTAAAAGCATAAGTAACTTGATCATTCATTGGGAGAAGGATGTTAGAGAGTCCTGAAGTGAAGGTAGTTGCGAGCTATTTTCTCTCTATGAAATTTATGAATAACCATTATGGTAAACAAAAATAACAATGTTTTTAGACCTTTAAATTATAACATTCAGTCTTTTGGAGGAACTTTGGAAAGTACTTGTAAATTTTTAACCCATGCTTATGTAGCTTGTTTGAACATCAATACAGAGTTTTGATAATAAAAAAATTTGAGACCAACATTACCTCCTTGAAGACAAGTAGCATATTAAACATTTTCTAACACTAGCATCCTAATCATGCTAGGGAAGTAGCTTCTCGACATGAATTTAAATAACACCCTACTGGATTTTACGCTTACCTGCTAAACCTGTAAGGGACCATTAGTCTAATTGAGTTAGTTGAACACTAAGTAAGCCCCGATCTCATACAAGAATTTTTACCTACTTGAAAAAAGTTAATCATCAGTATATCTAACAGCAGCAAAATGCAACTCCTTTTCTAACTCTGATAGAATTACAACTGTTAAGTCATTAATAGCACTAACATAGGTTTTTAAGATTACGCCTATTAGTTCATAGGTTCTTTTAAAGAAGCAATCCCATGTTCAAACACTAGGCCTAAATGTAGCTCAACTTGCTTATGTGGAACAGTAAATTTAAATAAATATGTTGATGTTGTTTTCTTTGAATGATACACACAAAGAATTTTGTTTCTGAGTTAATGACATGTATGGATAGATTGGAAGAATATGCAAATGAGGAATATCCTTACACTGAACGAGATAATATTCAAAAAGAACCTATACAAGAAGATATAACCAATAATTCTTCCAAACTACTACAAACAATTAAGAATTAAAATCAGAGATGGAATCAATTAAGAAAGAAAATGAGAGGATTCTGAGAGCTCAAGAGGAGCTAAATCAGATCTTAATAGAAATATTTCATACTGAGGGAAAGGGTAAAATAATTGAGTCTGAAGATATAGGTTATCAGCATAAAGATAAAAAGACTAAACAAGTTAAAAACAAAAGTAGCTCATCTTCCAAAGTATATGGTGATTTATATAAACAAAACTCTCATTATGCTAGTGACAGTAGTGAAGATAACCACCATACTAGGAAAAGAAAATATAAACCTTATGAAGAAATCCCTTGGGAGTTCAAGAAGATCAAGCCACCAACATTTAATGGAGAAACTAAGAGGGGGGAAGAAGTAGAATCCTGGCTATCCGAGATGAAGAAATACTTCCAAATTTATAACTATTCTAATCAACTGAAAGCCAGGATGGCTATTTATAATCTTACAGGAAAAGATGATATATGGTGGAAGGTATTAAAAAGTGTAAAATATATAGTGGAGAAAAACATATATTGGAACATATTCAAGAAATTTTTATCTGAACAGTACTATGAGGAAAGGGATAAGGAATTCTACAAGTTAAAATTGGGTACAATGAATATGAAAGAACTAAATAGTAAATTTCTAAGTCTGCTTAGGTATGTGCCATATATTGTGGACGAGAAACCTAAGGTACAACGGTTTCTTAGTTGTTTACCTTATCATATAAAGGACAGAATTGAGTATGACAATCCGAAAACCTTAGAAGAAGCAATGAGAAAAGCGAATTTTTGTTATGAATAGAATCGTAAAAAGGAGAGTATGGCCAACTGGAAGGCCAAAAGGAATAATAAATTTGAACAAAAGAAGAAAGAGTTTGTACCTAATCGAAATTCTAAAAATAATAACACCAGGAATTTTCCTAGTAAGAATTTTCAAGGGAATAAAAGTAATTCACAGACCAATCAGAATAATCAAAGGAATAAAGAATCTGCTAACAACCATAGTAACTATACAAAGAACTTTGAGCGAAAAGAACCCATAAAGTGCTTGGAATGCAATGGTCTGCATTATGCATTTGTCTGCCCCAATCGGAAGAAGAATGTTAGCAACATACACACAATACAAGAGGAGATGACTGTTGGTGACCTAGTGAGGACAATGCCCAGGATCAATGTAGCGTTAGAGAACCAAAAGGCAGATTATCAAACTTCCATGGTGGAAGTGGAAGGTAAGATAAATCAAATACCTATATCTATTTTAATTGATCCAGGAGCTAGTTTAAGCTATATTTCTCCTAATTTGGTAGAAAATTTTAAGCTTCCAGTTGAAAAGTTTGCAAGTTCTTGGTTAGTTCAGCAAGCTGCTGGTGCAAAGAGAAAGGTAATTAGCTTTGTAAAGAATTGTGTAGTAACTATGGATTAGTTTGAAACTTTTGTTAAGCTCAATGTACTACCTTTAGGTTCATATTATATATTAATTCGTATGGATTGGTTAGAGGAGCATAGGGTGGTTTTGAAATGCTTTGATAAAACCTTTACTTGCATAAATAACGATGGAAAGTTAATAAATGTAAAAGGAATCCCTAGGAAAACAGCCGTAAGGCAGATCTCTGCTCTGCAGCTTACGAGAGCTGTTAGGAAAGGCTGTAAGGCTTATGTAGTAACAGTAATCGATGAAAAAAACATTAAAAACATTGATAAATTAAAATTGGAATATATGTCGATTCTAAAGGAATATTTAGATGTATTTCCGGAAGAAATTTCGAGACTTCCTCCGAAAAGGGAATTAGATTTTACTATTGAGCCGGTACTTGGTGCAGTGCCTAGATCAAAAGCCCCTTATCGGATAAATATACTAGAACTAAATGAACTTAAGTCATAGTTAAAAGAACTTATTGATAAGAATTGCATTAGACCCAGTGTGTCTCCATAGGGGGCACCTGTCATATTTGTTAAGAAGAAGGATGGAACTCTACGACTATGTATAGATTATCATCAATTAATCAAAATGACTATCAAGAACAAATACCCGTTACCTCGCATAGATAATCTGTTTGATCAACTACATGGAGCCATGGTGTTTTCAAAGATATATTTACGATTTGGATATCACCAGGTCCAAATCAAAGATGAAGACATCTTTAAACAGACTTTAGGACTCGATATGGACATTACAAGTATGTCGTTATGCCCTTCGGGTTTATTAATGCTCCAGATGATTTTATGTGTCTGATGAATAATGTAATGCACAAATATCTGAAAAAATTTGTGGTTGTATTTATTGACAACATCTTAATTTACTCAAAATCTAAAGAAGAACATAAAGAACACTTAAAAATTGTCTTGCAAGAGTTAAGAGAGCATCAACGTTTTGCAAAATTTAGTAAATGTGACTTCTTTAAAGATAAGATCCAGTATTTAGGTCATGTGGTGACTAAAGAAGGAATTTTGGTTTACCCTAAAAAGATAAAAGCTATCGAAGATTGGCCAGTCCCAAAAGATGTAACTGACGTCCGATCATTCATGGGGATTACTGGTTATTTTTTTTTTAACAGAAACAGAAATTTTTTTATAAATTTTAAAAAGGCTGTAGCCCAGCCAAGCTTACAAGGAGAAATTCTGAAAAAGAAGGCTGATGGCCTCAAATAAGACAGTCAGCCTTCTTAAAAGATCTTTGAGAAATGAATCCCAAATGTTCCTGAAACTATTTCGAGAAAAGTACTGCTTACAAGAGTAGACTCTCACAAATTGTGAGCAGAGAAAAATACAGAAGCATAGCATTAAACCGGCAAAGAGGAGTGTCCTTTAATGAAAGGATCCAGTTTCTTCTGAGAGCCCGCACTGATGTTTGAGGCTGCTTCCTTTTCTCTGCGTTCTTTGTTCGTCTTGCGTCCTCTGGTGAGGGGAGGAGAAGGAGCGGAAAAGTCTTCAGAGTCGGAGGTTTCCTCTGTGGAGGGGACCAAGGAAGCCAGCCCTACCTGGGCTGAGGTCTCGCCGCCCAAATCGATGGGATCTTTCTTCGAGCCAAGGGATTCCGGCGTGGGGTCTTCCGCGGTACCAGGGGGGATACGCACTTCTGAAACCCCTTCTACTGCTGGTGCTTCCTTTTCCTGGCCTGAACCTAGCTCCAACGTCTCTTCTACCGCTACTGCTGCTTCTGGTTCCTGGTCATCAAGTTATTGAAGGGCTTCAAATCTGTTTTTATTAGCTGGGGTAGATTCTTCTGCGGAGGGCACTTCTGATTTGGAGTCCTTTTTCTGGGGAGCCCTTCGCCTATTGGCAACTGGCTGGAAGTCTGCCCCATTAGCCGGGGGAGGAGCCACCGTCACCGGGGCTTTGGGGCAGCTTTTCGCGAAATGACCGTAAACATGGCACCGGAGGCACTTGAAGGGAATATGCTCATAGTCTAGCTCTTGGATGTGACTCCATTCACCCAGGGTGAGATTAAGGGCTTCCAGGAGCCCTTTCTTGAGATTGACCTCAACACAGATGCGCGCACAGGTGTACTGATCCCATTTAGGTTCCGCGCTATCCAGGAAACGGCCAAGCTTGTTTCCTATATCAGCAAGGGAGCTTTTCCCCCAAAGATGAAGAGGAAGATGGGGGAGCCGGACCCATACCGGGGCAGCCGTGATCTCTGCTTCAGGATTGAAGTCCAGAGACCATGGAGCTAAGAACAGCCCCCTTGATCCCATAAAGTATGGTCCAGATCTGAAGATTAGATCCCGCTCTTCTTTGTTCTCAAAGATAAACACAAAATACCCTCTTCCTGCAGCACATAGAGAGATATGGGAGGGCGCCAGGGAGCTCCAAAGTTCTGCTATCCATTGATCCACTGCTTTGGGGTTGGGCCACAGACCAGTGAACTTGCCAATGAGGGATTTTTCTGAGAGCATAAGGGCCATGCGGCACGGATCAGAAGGGGAGAGCTCCACAGAAGGGATCTCTTCCATCTTTTTAACAAACTTGGCAGGAGGGGAGGCCTTTTCCCTAGGGCCTGCAGATCTAACAAGAACTCTGAAAGCCTCCACCGGATCCATGGCCCGACCACCAGACGAATGCATGGAAAAAATCGCAGCAAAAAATAAAAACGTTGATGAGAAATGCAGAAAACGTAGCAGAAAAACGCAGCTCCAAAGCGCAGCACTGCTGGACGCGATGGAGGCAGCATCAGCGGGCGCTCGCAGAGAGAAAGAGCCGCAGGGACGCAGCCTGGAGGACGCAGGGAGGCTAGGGTTTGGCCCTAGCCGTGGAGGAGCCGTCGCGCTTCATCTTCTGTAATGGGGATTACTGGTTATTACCAAAGGTTCATCGAAGGATTTTCAAAAATTGCAAATCCTATAACCTCTTTGCAGAAAAAGGGAAAGAAATTTGATTGAAATCACAAGTGCGAAGACAGTTTTAAAAAGTTAAAAACATTGTTAACCACCACACCAATTTTATGAATTGCTGACCCTAATAAAAATTTTATAGTATGTGCTAACGTATGCAATGACGGTTTAGGTGGAGCATTAACTCAGGAAGGACATGTCATTTCTTATGAGTCTAGGAAACTGAAGATTCATGAGAAAAATTATGCAACCTATGAATTAGAATTAGCTGCTGTCATACATGCCTTAAAAATGTGGCATCATCATTTAATTGGACGGAAGTTTATATTAATGACGGATAATAAAGGATTGAAATACATGTTAGATCAACCTAACTTGAATGCTAGGCAAGCTAGGTGGCTAGCTTTTCTAAGTGAATATGATTTTGAAATTCAACACATCAAAGGAAATGAGAATATGGTTGTTGATGCATTAAGTAGAAATGTAAAGTTGAATTTTACAGCAGCCATCAACACTTATACAACAGACTTGGAAGAACAACTTGAAGCTGGAATAGAACAAGATGAAAATTACCAAAAATTACAAGCAAAAGTAAAAGAGAATTTAATAGAAAGTCTAAGTACAGGGTACAACTTGAATGAAAAATGATTATTACTTTATAAAGATAGATTATACGTACCTAATGTACCTAAGATTAA
This sequence comes from Pseudotsuga menziesii, assembly GCA_001517045.1. NCBI lineage: Eukaryota > Viridiplantae > Streptophyta > Pinopsida > Pinales > Pinaceae > Pseudotsuga > Pseudotsuga menziesii. The sequence goes on from LPNX011195782.1 coordinate 112,615, forward strand.
TATATTAATTTTAAACAAAATTCATAAAATTCCTTATTCAGGGCATCAGGGTTATCAGAAAACTATAACCATGCTAAGAAAATATTATTTATGGCCAAACATGAAAAATGAACTGGCAGAATATATTTCTAGATGCTTCGAATGTTAGCAATTAAAAACTGAACATAAGCATACACCTGGGCTACTTCATCCATTGCCTATTCCTAGTTGGAAATGAGAGACAATTAGCCTTGATTTTGTTACAGGATTACCTAGAAATCATAACTTAAATGACTCAATAATGGTAGTGGTTGACAAATTGAGTAAAGCAGCCCATTTTATACTTGTAAAAACTACTTATAAAGCTGCAAATATTGCTGATATTTTCTTAAAACAAATTTTTCGGTTGCATGGAATACCAAAGGTGATAATTTCAGACTGAGACCCTAAATTTACAGGATTTTTTTGGAAATCTTTGTTTAAAGGATTAAATACTACGTTAAATTTTAGTACCTCTTTCCATCCTCAAACTGATGGATAGACTGAAAGAGTAAATCAGGTATTGGAGGATTTACTCAGAATGTACATAAAGGAGCATCCAGGTAAATGGGAAGATTATTTACACCTGGTAGAATTTGCTTACAATAATCATTATCAAGATTCAACTAGGTATAGTCCTTTCGAAATTCTGTATGGAAGAAAATGCAATACTCCCATCTCTTGGAGTAATCCAGCAGACAGGTTAGTATTAGGACCTGAATTATTGAAAGAAATGGAATTAATTGTAAAATAGGTACAAGGTAATTTGAAAATTATGCAAGATCGACAGAAAAATCAAGCAGACCTTGAACGAACTCCAAATGAGTTCTAGGTAGGAGAACATGTTTTCATTAAGGTGAGACCCAAAAATATTTCTCTGAGGCTGGGTAGCTGTGCCAAGCTAGCACCTCGATATTGTGGTCCTTTTCAAATACTGTCCAGGATCAAACATGTAGCATATCAGTTAGCTCTACCACCAAATTTAAGAGTTCACAATGTTTTTAACATTTCTGTATTAAAAAATATGTACATGATACTACTCACATTATTAATTGGAATGATGTGCAGGTGGAACCTGAAGGAGATTTTTTGGTGGAACTGGATTGTATCCTCAAGCAGAGGGAGATCTCGCTTCGGAACTGCACCATTGGTCATGTGAAGGTGCAATGGAAGAACCTTAGTCCAGAGGAAGCCACCTGGGAATTGGAAAGTCATATGCGGGATGCATATCCAATTCTTTTTCAGGGAAACTCGGACAATGAAGAATAAATAACATCGAGGACGATGTTATAATTTAAGGGGGTGTGTATGTCACATGCCCCAATTTGCAAAAACAATTTAATGTTATTTGAGGAACATTGTGTTATATTTTATGGTAAGTTTGTAATTGATGACCAAGTGGGGTCAAGAATAATTAATGTAATTCAGAATATTTTATTTATAAATAAATAAATGATGAGACAACAACTTAGGGAAGCTCTTAAAAGAGTGTTTACTAGTCACTTGGTGGAGGAGACTGGGTGGAGAGTACATTGACAAGTGGCATCATCCTCAAACTACTTCCAACTGTTGCAGGTGGCAACTTCCCTATATTTGTGGTTAGGATTCCCAAAGAAAGTGGAAATGGAGCAGGTGGCTCATTAAATGAAAACTGACCCAGAAGACCTAGGCATATCTATAAAATTTCCCATTGAAGACAGCTGAGGCTTCTCATTCTGAGAGGTGATCATTTAGGGTGAATGAATTTACTCATGAGAAATTTGATGGAGGGGATTACTGAAGTGAGTTTGAGGGGTTAACTGCTGACACTGAACTTATTGCAGCTATTAGGATGAAGTTCTTACTGCTGTGAGCAGATTTGACTTACTGAGGTAATTGGACCAGTCAAGTGATAGAAGGTCCTAAGGATATATCCTTCACCCAGTACTCTACCAGGATGACCAATAAGAGGCTCGGGGTTCCTGAGGAAGTGCAGTCTAAGCTTCCTCCAGGAGTTGGTTGGGAGGAACAACTTCCTTAAGCTGTTGTCGCCTTATCATTGACATGTTCTATTTTTTTCATATTATTATATTTATTTAGATATGATGATTCTTTTTACTCTAAATGAAAAATGTAGCTAAATTATGTTCTAGTTTGCTTATGATTTATTATGTAAAGAAGTAGTAAATATTTTATGTATTGATTGTATTTACTTCAGATAAGAACTGAGCATATGTATGTAAAAACATTTAGTAATCATATTACTTATAGAACTATTTTTTAATGCTAGTATTCTTTACAAAACACAAAACTTACAGTTTATTTAATAAGCATAGGTATAGTAAACAAACTATCATCTAGGGTTTAGGTTAAGATAATTTTTCAAAACAATCTTATAACATTTTATTACAGACAATATGTGTCTATGATTTTAGATAGAAGGTTCTACTGTAACCTAAATAGAACCACCTAGGTTATTGAAAGATAAACATATCCTATTCTAAAGTTTGCAGTAATTACCCTAATCCTTCTTTTATGAGAATTAAAAATAGCTGTAAAAATCATTATTGGAGAATTAAATAAACAGAGCTAAGAAATTACCATGTAAAAATTATGCTATTATCGAACTGTAGGATATATTTAAATATCACCCTTATGAGCCAGACAGAGTAATAATAGTACTCTTAACACAGTAAAATTTACATAAATGCTTGCATTGTAAAATCATTAAATTGCATGATAAATAATTAACATAATACAACAATAATTTGTTAAAACAAAATTGATTAAGAAGCAATGGCTTATAGCCTTAAAATTCAAAGTCAAGGCTCAGGCCTGTTAAAAACTGAACTATACAAAGTAAGTCTTATTGAACCATAACCATACATCACGGACAGGTAAAAAAACCTTAATCCTTTTACAATCCTGACTGATTAACAGTCTTTTCTTATCTCTTAAAAACTAGTTTAAAAACAAAATATAAACAAGATAGAGGTCGACATCCTCGTAGGGCTTAGAGCTGAGCTCTATAGAAAATAGTAAAAGAAGTTACACTGATCAGGCCGTAAAGGTAGAGACATAAATAAAACCATTTTCCATCACGGCTACCAGAGCCTTCATCATCTCTGCACAAAGTACTTTCTAAGGGTTTCAAAACTTATACAGAAAAACAAACAAGAATTGAAACTTTAAGCTAACAGGTAACGAACGTCATGCCTTTTCAACCGCAAGAACCAACTACCAACAAGCACAACAATGTGCAAGATGAAACCCTCGTATGCAACCAAGGCTTACTATTTTTTGTATGCTCGAGTGAAACTGAAGGGTAAGCTCGCTTTCACCTATAGAGCTGGAACCGAGAGAAGGACCTGCAAGTACCAATCCTTATCATTACAAATCCATTTTAAAATTTGTAAAACCCTTATAAGAAAATTAATCTAAAATCGATTTGAGTGTAAGTCTTTACCTACTATAGTTTCGAGTTGAAGCTGAGGATAAATGGTCACCCTAGGTCGTATTGGCACTGTGTCGAAGGACAAGAAGACTTTGAGTCACCACTGCGAAGGAAAAAGAAGAAACAACCAGACGAAGGTATACTCCTGGTCGAAGCTTTGATTGTTCAATTGCAGCTTCAAGACAAGCACAACCCTCGAGCCATGAAGAAAAGTCAATATACACTTTACTATAAATACTTCAACCATTAGAAAGACTAAAACCACTAATGACCTCTCTCAGTAGTCACAATGTAGAATATGGAAGTAAAATGTCAAACGTGAAGGTGGTTACAGGTCTCCAATGGTCGCGAGCTCTCAGCTCAACCAACAAGGAAGAACCCTCGGTCTGCAAAGCAATTGCGTAGGGTTTGGAGTTATAAGTCAACCCATGAGTGGATGAAACTTAACCATTTGTCTTTCCAAATAATTTCTCCATCGTGGGTAGAGTTCCATAGTCAACGTTGCAGCAAAGTGATTTACAATCAAACCAATAATCATTAAAAACCATACATTATTTATGATTTCCATAATTTTGATATTACCATGGTGTATTGATGCAAGGATATCAACTATAGGTTATAACTTTGATACTTTGATTATCCTAGAAGTTATCTTTCTTAATCAATCAAGTTGGATAGTTATGTGTAATAACTAGGTTTGGTAAAAATTTGTAAAAAGGACATATTATAACTTATAACCATAGTAAAAGAAGAGCTATGGACTCTTGGAATTGTAGCATTGAGTTATATTTTGAAGGAGTGATTAGTTAACTGATGACCAATAACGTTAAAGAAATCCCAACAAAACTCTAACAACTTAATTATGATTATATTTAAAAGCATAAGTAACTTGATCATTCATTGGGAGAAGGACGTTATAGAGTCCTGAAGTGAAGATAGCTGTGAGCTATTTTCTCTCTACAAAATTTATGAATAACCATTATGGTAAAAAAAAATAACAGTGTTCTTAGAACTTTAAAGTATAACATTAAGTCATTTGGAGGAAATTTGGAAAGTAATTGTTCTTGCAAAGTTAACCCATGCTTATGTAGCTTGTGTGAACATCGGTACAGAGTTTTGATAATAAAAAAAATTGAGACCAACATTACCTCCTTGAAGACAAGCAGCATATTAAACATTTTCTAAACCTAGCATCTTAATCATGCTAGGGAAGTAGCTTCTCGACATGAAATTAAATAACACCTTACTGGATCTTATGCTTACCTACTAAACTTGTAAGGAACCAGGAATCCAATTGAGTTAGCATAACGCTAAGTAAGCCCCGATCTCATAGAATAATTCTTACCTACTTGATAAAAGTTAATCATTACTATATCTAGCAGAAGCAAAATGCAAGCCATTTTCTAACTCTGATAGAATTACAGCTGTTAAGTCATTAATAGCACTAACACAAGTTTTAAAGATTACACCTATTAGTTCACAGGTTCTTTTAAAGAAGCAATCCCATGTTTTTTTTAAAACTATTTCATTTTTTGCTAAGCATTAGCAGTTATTTAGTTGCGACTTTAGAAATTTTATGTCACTTGAAAATTTTTAAATTTTTACGAATTTTTGGGTTATTACATGTGGTATCAAAGCACAAGGTTCAAACACTAGGCCTGAATGTAGCTCAACTTGCTTATGTGGAACAGTAAATTTAAATAAATATGTTGATGTTGTTTTCTTTGAATGATACACACAAATAATTTTGTTTCTGATTTAATGACAAGTATGGATAGATTGGAAGAATATGCGGATGAGGAATCTCCTTACACTAAACGAGATAATCTTCAAAAAGAACCTATACAAGAAGATATAACCAATAATTCATCTGAACTACTATAGACAGTTAAAGAATTTAAATCAAAGATGGAATCAGTTAAGAAAGAAAATGAGAGGATTCTGAGAGCTCAAGAGGAGCTAAATCATATCTTAATAGAAATATTTCATACTGAGGGAAAGGGTAAAAGAACTGAGTCTGAAGATATAGGTTATCAGCATAAAGATAGAAAGACTAAACAAGTTAAAAACAAAAGTAGCTCATCTTCCAAAGTATATGCTGATTTATATAAACAAAACTCTCATTATACTAGTGACAGTAGTGAAGATAACCACCATACTAGGAAAATAAAATGTAAACCTTATGGAGAAATCTCTGGGGAGTTCAAGAAGATCAAACCACCAAAATTTAATGGAGAAATTGAGAAGGGGGAAGAAGCAGAATCCTGGCTATCTAGGATGAAGAAATACTTCCAAATTTATAACTACTCTAATCAACTGAAGGCGAAGATGACTATTTATAATCTTACAGGAAAAGCTGATATATGGTGGTAGGACTTAAAAAGAGTAAAAGGTATAAGGGAGAAAAACATAAATTGGAGCATATTCAAGAAATATTTCAAAAAGAAATTTTTATCTGAACAATATTATGAGGAAAGGGCTAAGGAATTCTACGAGTTAAAACTGGGTACAATGAATATGAAAGAACTGAATAGTAAATTTATAAGTCTTCTTAGGTATGTGCCATATATTATGGATGAGAAACCTAAGGTACAATGGTTTCTCAGCTGTTTACCTTATCATATAAACGATAAAATTGAGTATGACAGTCTGAATACCTTAGAAGAAGCAATGAGGAAAGCGAATTTTTGTTATAGACAGAATCACAAAAAGGAGAGTATGGCCAATTGGAAGGCCAAAAGGAATAATAACTTTGAATAAAAGAAGAAAGAGTTTGTACCTAATCGAAATTCTAAAAATAATAACACCAATAATTTCTAAGGGAATAAAATTAATTCACAGACCAATCAGAATAATCAAAGGAATAAAGAATCTGCTAACAACCACAATAACTATACAAAGAAATTTGAGCGAAAAGAACCCATAAAATGTTGGGAATACAATGGTCCGCATTATGCATTAGTCTGCCCCAATAGAAAGAAGATTGTTAGAAACATACACACAATACATGAGGAGATAACTGTTGGTGACCTGGCGAGGACAATGCCCAGGATCAATGCAGTATTAGAGAACCAGGAAGCAGATTATCAAACTTCCATGGTGGAAGTGGAAGGTAAGATAAATCAAATACATATATCTATTTTAATTGGTCCAGAAGCTATTTCAAGCTATATTTCTCCTAATTTGGTAGAAAAGTATAAGCCTCCAGTTGAAAAGTTTGCAATTTCTTGGTTAGTTTAGCTAGCTATTGGTGCAAAGAGAAAGGTAATTAGCTTTGTAAAGAATTGTGCAGTAACTATGGATCAGTTTGAAACTTTTGTTAATCTAAATGTACTACCTTTAGGTTCATATGATATATTAATTGGTATGGATTGGTTAGAGCAGCATAGGGTGGTCTTGAATTGCTTTGATAAAACCTTTACTTGCATAAATAACGATGGAAAGTTAATAAATGTAAAAGGAATCCCTAGGAAAATAGTCATAAGGCAGATCTCTTCTCTACAGCTTAAGAGATCTATTAGATAAGGCTGTAAGGCTTATGTAGTAATGGTAATCGATGAAGAAAACATTAACAACATAAATAAATTAAAATTGGAAGATACACCGATTCTAAAGGAATATTCAGATGTATTTCTGGAAGAAATTCCAGGACTGCCTCTAAAATGGGAATTAGATTTTACTATTGAGCTGGAACCTGGTGCAGTGCCCAGCTAAAAATCCCCTTATCGGATGAATATAATAGAACTAAATGAACTTAAGTCACAGTTAAAAGAACTTATCAATAAGAATTACATTAGACCCAGTTTGTCTCCCTGGGGGGCACCTGTCATCTTTAATAAGAAGAAGGATGGAACTCTACGACTATGTACATATTATCGTCAATTAAATAAAATGACTATCAAGAATGGATACATGTTACCTCGCATCGATGATCTGTTTGATAAACTACATGGAGCGGCGATGTTTTTAAAGATTGATTTATGGTCTAGATATCACCAGGTTCGAATCAAAGATGAAGACATCTTTAAAACAGCCTTTAGGACTTGATATGGACATTACGAGTTTGTCGTTATGCCATTTGGGCTTACTAATGCTCTAGCTGTTTTTATGTGTCTAATGAATAATGTAATGCACAAATATCTGGATAAATTTGTGGTCATATTTATTGACGACATATTAATTTATTCAAAATCTGAAGAACAACATAAAGAACATAGTAAAAATTGTCTTGCAAGAGTTACGAGAGAATCAACTTTTTGCAAAATTTAGTAAATGTGACTTCTTTAAAAATAAGATCTAGTATTTAGGTCATGTGGTTACTAAAGAAAGAATTTCGGTTGACCTTGAAAAGATAAAGGCTATCGAAGATTCACCAGTCCCAAAATATGTAACTAACGTCCGATCATTCATGGCGATTACTAGTTATTACTGCAGGTTCATCGAAGGATTTTCAAAAATTGAAAATCCTTTAACCTCTTTGCAGAAAAAAGGGGGAAGAAATTTGATCGGAATTAGAAGTGCGAAGACAGTTTTAAAAATTTAAACACATTATTAACCACCGCACCGATTTTAATAATTGTTGACCCTAATAAATATTTTATAGTATGTATTGACACATGCAATGACGGTTTAGGTGGAGTATTAACTCAGGAAGGACATGTCATTGCTTATGAGTCTAGGAAAGTGAAGATTCATGAGAAAAATTATGCAACCTATGACTTAGAATTAGCTGCTATCATACATGCCTTAAAAATGTGGTGTCATCATTTAATTGGATGGAAGTTTATATTAATGACGGATAATAAAGGATTGAAATACCTGTTAGATCAACCTAACTTGAATGCTAGGCAAGCTAGGTAGCTAGCTTTTCTAAGTGAATACGATTTTGAAATTCAATACATTAAAGGAAAGAAGAATAGGGTTGTTGATGCATTGAGTAGAAATGCAAAGCTGAATTTTACAGCAGCCATCAACACTTATACAACAGACTTGGAAGAACAACTTGAAGCTGGAATAGAACAAGATGAAAATTACTGAAAATTACAAGCAAAAGTAAAAGAGAATTTAATAGAAAGTCTGAGTACAGGGTACAACTTGATTGAAAAAGGATTATTACTATATAAATACAGATTATACGTACCTAATGTATCTACGATTAAGCTATTAATTTTAAACGAAATTCATAAAACTTCTTATTCAGGGCATCCAGGTTATCAGAAAACTATAACCATGCTAAGAAAAGATTATTTCTAGCCAAACATAAAAAATGAACTGGAAAAATATATTTCTAGATGCTTCAAATATCAGCAAGTAAAAAGTGAACATCAGCATCCAGCTGGGCTACTTCAGCCATTGCCTATTCCTAGTTGGAAATGGGAGATAATTAGCCTTGATTTTGTTACAGGATTACGTAGAAACGGAACTTAAATGACTCAATAATGGTAGTGGTTGACAAATTGAGTAAAGCAGCCCATTTTATACCTGTAAAAAATACTTATAAAGCTGCAAATATTGCTGATATTTTCTTAAAACAAATCTTTTGGTTACATGGAATAACGAAGGTGATAATTTTAGACCAAGACCCCAAATTTACAGAAAATTTTTGGAAATCTTTGTTTAAAGGATTAAATACTACGTTAAATTTTAGTACCCCTTTCCATCCTCAAACTGATGGACAGACTGAAAGAGTAAATCAGATATTGGAGGATCTACTCAAAATGTATGTAAAGGAGCAGCCAGGTAAATGGAAAGATTATTTACACCTAGTAGAATTTGCTTACAATAATCATTATCAAGCTTCAACTAGGTATAGTCCTTTCAAAATTCTGTATGGAAGAAAATCTAATACTCCCATTTCTTGGAGTAATCCAGTGGACAGGTTAGTATTAGGACCTGAATTATTGAAAGAAATGGAATTAATTGTAAAATAGGTACAAGGTAATTTGAAAATTGCGCAAGATCGACAGAAAAGTCAAGCAGACCTTAAAAGAAATCCAAATGAGTTCCAGGTAGGTGAACATATTTTCATTAAGGTGAGACCCAAAAAGAGTTCTCTGAGGCTGGGTAGCTGTGCCAAGCTAGAAACTCGATATTGTGGTCCTTTTCAAATACTATCCTGGATCAGACAGGTAGCATATCAGTTAGTTGTACCACCAAATTTAAGAGTTCACAATGTTTTTCACATTTCTGTATTAAAAAAATATGTACATAATACTACTAATGTTATTAATTGGAATGATGTGCAGGTGGAACCCAAAGGAGATTTTCTGGTGGAATCGGATTGTATCCTCGAGCAGAGGGAGATCTCGTTTCGGAACTGCACCATTAGTCATGTGAAGGTGAAATGGAAGCACCTTAGTCCAGAGGAAGCCACCTCAGAATTGGAAAGTCATATGTGGGATGCATATCCAATTCTATTTCAAGGGAACTCGAAGGACGAGGAATAAATAACATCGAGAACGATGTTATAATTTAAGGGGGTCTGTATGTCACATGCCCCAATTTGCAAAAACAATTTAATGTTATTTGAGGAACATTGTGTTATATTTTATGGTAAGTTTGTAATTGATGACCAAGTGGGGTCAAGAATAATTAATGTAATTCAAAATATTTTATTTATAAAAAAATGAATGATGAGACAACAGCTTAGTAAAGTTGTTAAAAGAGTGTTTACTGGTCACTTGGTGGAGGATACTGGGTGGAGAGTACACTGTCAAGTGGCATCATCCTCAAACTACTTCAAATTGTTGCAGGTGGCGACTTCCCTATATTTGTGGTCAGGATTCCCCAAGAAAGTGGAATTGGAGTAGTTGGCTCATTAAATGAAAACTGACCAAGAAGACCTAGGAATCCCTATAAAATTTTCCATTGAAGATAGCTGAGGATGCTCATTCTGAGAGGTGATCATTCAGGGTGAATGAATTTACTCATGAGAAATTCGATGGAGGGGATTATTGAAGTGAGTTTGAGGGGGTAACTACTGAAACTGAACTTATTGCAGCTATTAGGCTGAAGTTCTTACTGCTGTGTGCAGATTTGAATTACTGAGGTAATTGGACCAGTCAGGTGACAAAAGGTCTTAAGGACATATCCTTCACCCAGTACTCTCCCGAGAGGACCAAGAACAGGCCCGGGGGTCTCGAGGAAGTGCAGTCCAAGCTTCCTCCAGGAGTTGGTTGGGAGGAACGACCTCTCTAAGTTGTTGTCGCCTTATCATTGACAAGTTCTATTTGTTTTCATGTTATTATATTTATTTACTGTCTTCAGTAAAATGGTTACTAGTTTTTAAATACACGCATGTTAGTATTTAATTAGGGTTTATGAAGAAAAGAGTAACTGTGTATTGTTGGACTTAGAAATTTGTAGATTATGTTAGAAATAGTAGTAAATATGCAAAATGACAAATACATAGAATTATAATTCCATACTATATTTTTCCACTCCTGGGTCAGGCAGTACTCTAGTACAGTTGGGTGTTTAGGTAGAGATGATGATTCTTTTTACTCTAAATGAAAAATGTAGCTAAATTCTTCTCTAGTTTGCTTATGATTTATTCTATAAAGAAGTAGTAAATACTGTATGTATTGAATGTATTTACTTCAGATAAGAACTGAGCATAGGTATGTAAAAACATTTAGTAATCATATTACTTATTGAACTATTTTTTAATGCTAGTATTCTTTACAAAACACAAAACTTACAGTTTATTAAATAAGCATAGGTATAGTAAACAGACTATCATCTAGGTTTAGGTTAAGATAATTTTTCAAAATAATCTTATAACATTTGATTCCAGACAATATGTGTCTCTGATTTAAGACAGAAGGTTCTACTGTAACCTAAATAGAACCACCTAGGTTATTGAAAGATAAACATATCATATTCTCAAGTTTGCAGTAATTACCCTAATCCTTCTTTTATGAGAATTGAAAACAACTGTAAAAATAATTAAAGGAAAATTAAATAAACAGAGCTAAGAAATTACCATGTAAAAATTATGCTATTATCAAACTGTAGGGTATATTTAAATATCACCCCTATGAGCCAGACAGAGTAATAATAGTACTCTTAACACAGTAAAATTTACATAAATGCTTGCACTGTAAAATCATTAAATTGCATGATAAATAATTAACATAATACAACAATAATTTGTTAAAACAAAATTGATTAAGAAGCAATGGCTTATAGCCTTAAAATTCAAAGTCGAGGCTCAGGCCTATTAAAAACTGAACTATACAAAGTAAGTCTTATCGAACCATAACCATACATCACAGATAGTTAAAAAAACCTTAATCCTTTTACAATCTTGACTGATTAATAGTCTTTTCTTATCTCTTAGAAACTAGTTTAGAAACAAAATATAAACCAGACAGAGGTCGACAGCCTCGTAGGGCTTAGAGTTGAGCTCTATAGAAAACAGTAAAAGAAGTTACATTGTTCAGGCCATAAAGGCAGAGACGTAAATAAAAACCAGTTTCTATCACGGCTACTAGAGCCTTCATCATCCCTGCACAAAGTACCCTCTAAGGGTTTCGAAACTTATACAACAAAATAAACAAGCATTGAAACTTTAAGCTAACAGCTAACGAACATCGTGCCTTTTCAACCGCAAGAACCAACTTCCAACAACCACAACAATGTGTAGGATGAAACCCTCATATGCAACTGAGGCTTACCATTTTTTGTATGCTTGACTGAAACTGAAGGGTAAGCTCACTTTCACCTACAGAGCTAGAACCAGGAGAAGGACCTGCAAGTATCAATCCTTATCATTACAAATCCATTTTAAAATTTGTAAAACCCATATGAAAATTAATCTAAAATCGATTTGAGGGTAAGTCTTTACCTGCTATAGTTTCGAGTTGAAGCTGAAGAGAAATTTCCACCCTAGGTCGTATTGGCACTGTGCCGGAGGAAAAGAAGAATTTGAGTCACCACCATGAAGGAAAAACAAGAAACAACCAAACGAAGGTATACTCCTAGCCGAAGCTTTGATTGTTCAGTTGCAGCTTGAAGACAAGCACAGCCCTCGAGCCATGAAGAAAAACCAATTTCCACTTTGCTATAAATACTTCAACCATTAGAAATACCAAAACCACTAACGACCTCTCTTAGTAGTCACAACGTAGAATATGGAAGTAAAATTCCAAACTCGAAGGTGGTTACAGGTCTCCAATGGCCGCGAGCTCTCAGGTCAGCCAACAAGAAGGAGGAACCCTCGGTCTACAAAGCAATTACGTAGGGTTTGGAGTTATAAGTCAACCCATGAGTAGATGAAACTTAACCATGTGTCTTTCCAAATAATCTCTCCATCGTGGGTAGAGTTCCATAGTCAGCGCTGCAGCAAAGTGATTTACAATCAAACCATTAATCATTAAAAACCATACATTGTTTATGATTGCCATAATTTTGATATTACCATGGTGTATTGATGCTAGGATATCGACTATAGGTTATAAATTTGATACTTTGATTATCCTAGAAGTTATCTTTGTTAATCAATCAAGTTGGATAGTTATGTGTAATAACTAGGTTTGGTAAAAATTTGTAAGAAGGACATATTGTAACTTATAACCATAGTAAAAGAAGAGTTATGGACTCTTGGAATTGTAGCCTTGAGTTATATTTTGAAGGAGTGATCGCTTAACTGATGACCAACAACGTTAAAGAAATCCCAACAAAACTCTAACAACTTAATGATGATTATATTTAAAAGCATAAGTAACTTGATCATTCATTGGGAGAAGGACGTTATAGAGTCCTGAAGTGAAGGTAGCTACGAGCTATTTTCTCTCTACGAAATTTATTAATAACCATTATGGTAAACAAAAATAACAGTGTTCTTAGACCTTTAAAGTATAACATTCAGTTTTTTGGAGGAACTTTGGAAAGTACTTGTTCTTGAAAAGTTTTAACCCATGCTTATGTAGCTTGTGTGAACATCAGTACAGATTTTTGATAATAAAAGAATTTGAGACCAACATTACCTCCTTGAAGACAAGCATCATATTAAACTTTTTCTAAAACTAGCACTTTAATCATGCTAGGGAAGTAGCTTCTCGACATGAATTTAAATAACACCCTACTGGATCTTATGCTTACTTGCTAAACCTATAAGGAACCAGCAGTCCAATTGAGTTAGCCGAACGCTAGGTAAGCCCCAATCTCATACAAGAATTCTTACCTACTTGACAAAAGTTGATCATCAGTATATCTGGCAGCAGTAAAATGCAAGTCCTTTTCTAACTCTGATAGAATTACAGTTGTTAAGTCATTAATAGCACTAACACAGGTTTTTAAGATTACACCTATTAGTTCACAGGTTCTTTTAAAAAAGCAATCCCATGTTTTTTTTATAAACTGTTTCATTTTCCGCTAACCATTATCAGTTACTTAGCTGTGACTTTAGACATTTTATGTCACTTGAATGAATTTTTGGGTTATTACATCAGCCCTTGTGATACAGTGGGATAGAGAGTACAAAGCCCAAGAAAAAGAGCCAAAGGTTAGAGTACTAGTTCCTCTAGAAATCAACAAAGGAATTCCATGGGAATATTTTGATGGTGCAAGTCAAGGGGACCCCCCACTAGGAGGTTCAGGAGGGGTACTATATCTCTCAGGGTTCCATAAGATTCAAGCAAAATTTGCACCCGAGCACTATACAAACAACAAGGCCGAACTTGCAGCTTTACTCTTGGTCCTGGAATTAGCAATAAAAAACAACATATCACAACTACAAGTCTTTGGGGACTCAAAGATGGTGGTAGATTGGGTCAATAAAAAGATCCAGATTAACGCCCCACACTTGCAACAGCTACTGAATGCAAAAAGAAGACCACTGGAATCATTCTCTAACCTCAGGATATCTCACATCTGCAGGGAGTTGAACACGGAAGCTGGCAGATTGTCCAAGATAGCTCTCCTATTGGAGCCAAGCAAGCTGGAAACAGAGGAAACTTCAGAGAATTAAATTCAAAATGTTAACAGAAGATGTATAAAGGACTAAGATCATGAACATACTGTGGTATAACACGGTGATTTTTTGCAATTTTGTAAATTATGTCGATATGTATGATGAAGAGAAGCTTTTGAGTCTTCACTGATGAAAGTTCTTCAGGAACACTTCATAGCCATTCTTTATTTAGAATGGTAGATATTTTCCATTTAGAATATATATATATATATATATATATATATATATATATATATAATGCTACTTATTATACAAATTATATAAGATTTATTTCTAAATTAACACAATCTCAATCTATTTTTTGTTTTTAAAATTAATAATGTATTGTTATATTTATCATTTTGATCAATAAATAGTTATAATTATTTATGAACATATACTTTATGGATATAATCTAATATATTAATATAATAACATAATTAAATTAAAAAATAAAAATAAAATAATATTAGTTAATACTAATTAAATTAATACAAATTAAAGATAACATATTAATAACTAATATAATTAAACTAATGCAAATTAAAAGATAAAATAATATTAGATAATACTAATTAAATTAATATAATTTAAAAGATATATTCACTCATCCTTATCATTTAAAGAGAATGGTGGCTTGGCCTGGCCGAGATAAGGCACCTGCAACTTCTGGATGACCAGCCATAATGCTGCACTGGTTATAGAATTGCTATGGAATATGCAATTTAAATGCAATAAATATCAATTGTTGTTTCTACTCGTTTCTCTTTTAAAGTCGGATGATAAAACAACACCTTTGTCTTTTAAAGACAGATGCTAAAACAATAGGTTTTAGATAAGAGGTTAAAACAGAACGAAAGAATAAGCATTTTTTTAAAAGTGATTAAAAAGTATAAGAAACAAATCAAGATTACTATCCACTAAAAAGATTAATAAATTTATAAATTAAAATATCAATTTAATTAACAATCAACACACAGAGAGCGTGATCGTCTCCCATGTGCTCAGTCTTGTCTTGTTTCCATGGAAGGTAGATGTTGTGTGTGTCAGCAACCTTAATGAATTAAAAGACATACAATACAAAGCTACTGCATAGAAACAACAATTAGACAAAACAACCACCTTCTATTTGTTTAATGGGATTCTTTTGAGACGAGGAGTAATTTTATATCTGGTTCTTCACATTGGGAATAATATAAAGATTGAGATTGGAATCACAGTTGCATAAAATTTATAACTGAGGTCAATCAAATAAAATCTTGTCCAGACATAGAAGAACTTTCACTTCTCTGTCTCCCACAGAAAGCCAGCAAAGCCTCCCACCAAATCTAGATCTACAGGACATGCGTGCAACACCTGCTTGTAAACCTCCTTGGATTTTTTCAGATCCCCAAGCTCGTTTGAAACAAATTCTAAATATTCTCTCTCAAGCAGATAATTCCAACGTTCGATTTCCATGACCTTCCTGTAGTATTTGCTGGCCATGGATCTTTGCATCCAAAATTTGTTCAAATACTCAACGATTTTCTTGTGGATACCAGCCCTCCCATTACAAAATACATTCTCATCATCGTATTCTGGATGGTAAGGTTTCAAGCTACATGCAATCGGCCAATCGTATCGTACTCTCTTAGACTAGATGTTTGCAAGCTCTTGGAAAAGCCTAATATAGATAAAACTAATGAATAAATTTTGGGGCGAGAATACCTTGGTGCAACCGAGATAAATAGAGTTGCGGACATTCATTGAAATCCAGTTCGAAACCAATGCAAATACACAGATATCTAACTGGTGAATCAGCCAACGTGAAAACTGAGCGGTATCTCTCTCCTCCCAGATCTATTCAAATCAAAATAGCATGTACAGAGCGGGAAAATGTAAATCTACATCCACCGCGCCTTCAGATATTCAAAATTTAAACTTGGGATTAAATAGATCGCATCCATCGAATGAGGTAACTACCATTCATCCATTTGAATGTGAATGTCAGACGCTAAGTGGCTTTTGAATGACACGTAGAACTTGAATATATATATATGGATCAAATAATGGGTAGAATTTAGTAGAAATATGCATACCTAATTAACGTGGAGTTAGTTAATTTTTGTTGGAGTATGGGTACAACCGCATGGTATAACTGCCGTACCTTGGGAATATAAAAATGTGGACTAACCCACACTCCTCATGATAGGACCTTGTGCTTGGTTTCAAATGTTCAACAACATCTAAAGGTTTTGGTACTAGTATTCTTTATTTGCAAGTACATAAGATTGAAAATTGTCGAAAGAATAGAGTTTCCAAAGGAAGCTATTCTCACACCATACAATTAGTTTGCATGGGAAGCAGAGATGGAGATATTTCTTCGAAGCATAGGATTGTATAGGATTGATATGGCCATGGAGGTTAAGCCTACAACAGCCATAGAAAAGTACAAATACCTCAATCAGATGGATGAGGCCTACGGATCCCTCTGCATGAATATCTCCCCTGAGTTGCTTTTCCATATTTCTTCTTGCAAAACTCCCAATGAAGTCTAGACCACGATTAAAGGACTCTTTGGCAAGCAAGATGAGATGAAAGGCCAAATGCTCGAAGTGGAGCTGCTCTCCTTGGAGCCACGAAGCTTCTACAATATACATAATTTCTTCACAAGATACAAGGATTTGTTGCTACAACTCAACGGTTGTGGGGTTGATAAATCTAAGGAGGAAAAGCGGATGGTTCTCTCCATTGTCTCCAAGCTTGGACCAAAATACTATGTTTTTGTTTCCATGTTTCATTCAGTGAGGCTCACCTCTAGTAAGAACTCGACCATGCCCACTCTTGATGCTTTTATTGAATCTCTAACTCAGGAACAAGACAACCTCATTAGTATGGGAAATTTCAAGGGCTCCAAGGTACATGCTCTTGCTATGCATGATGGCAGTCATAACCCAAAATAGAGATCTAAATCCAAAGAGAAAGGAAAGGAACATGCAAATCCAAAGAAGGAAGGGAACACCAAACCCTTCAACGATTCCTCTAGATCCAAAGGTGAAAAAATGAAGAAAGGGGAGAAATGCACATATTGTCAGAGAGGATTCCATCCAAAATCCTCATCGTGAAGAAGCAAATACATCATATGGCCCAGATACTTCAGAAGCACAACCTTGGGGATCAAATTCTAGATGGCGCCAAGAAGAAGCCTAAAGATCATGCTCCCAGGAAAGGTAACTCTAGCCATGCTTTAATTTCCATTAATTCATCTCCCTATGCCTGTATTGTAGATTCAAGCACATCTCACCACATGGCTGCCACCAATGAAGGATTCTCTTCATTGGATGCATGCAAAGGTCCTCCTATACTGATGGTAGCTTTGAGAATGTGCTACATGTTCCAAAAATCTTGGCGAATATTCTCTCCATCTATAAGATTACACACTCTAGCACCGGAAAGAAATATGAATTCACTCTTGATGCTGTGAATATCTTCGACATACAAAGCAAATCTAAAGTTGCCACAATCATAGATCTAGGCTTTACACCTTTTCTGAATTCATTGAACTAGAGTATGCCTTATTACTTATGCATGTTGATGATAGTAGTAGGCTATGGCGCGAAATATTTGGTCATCTTAATTTCATATACATGCAACACCTCTACAAGTAAGGAATGGTCATTGGCTTGCCCAACATTCATTTTTCCAAAGGATTTTGTCAAGGATGTGTTCTTGGCAAACATCCTCAATAGAAATTTGAAAAAGGGAAGGCTCAAAGGGCCTCCTCTCCCTTGGAGCTCATCCATAGTGATCTGATGGGACCCTTTTCTCATTTGTCCATTAGTGAGGCGAGGTATGTGCATAAATTTATTGATGATTTCTCATGATATACTTGGGTGTATTTTCTTAGGAAAAAATTTGAGGTTTTGAGCATCTCAAAGACTTCAAAGCACTTGCAGGGAATCAGTCCGAGAGAAAGATCAAAATCCTTTGCACAGATAATAGGGGGGGATATGTGAATAGGAATGTTCAACATCTTTGTTTAGAGGCAGGTATACAGTTGCAACATACAATACCATACACTCCACATCAAAACAGAGTGGTTGAGCGGAAGAATAGATCCCTTAAAGAGATGGCCTCTTGCATGTTGCATGCAAGGTCTCTTCCTTCTAAACTATGGGTTGAGGCACTTAACTGTGCCAAATACATACATAACATATCTCCTCATAGATTTGTCAAGGACATGAATCCTTTTGAGGCATGGGACGGTTGCAAACTAGAAGTCACCCGCTTTCGAATATTTGGATCACGTGCATGGGCCCGCATACCCTCTGAAAAGAGGAAAGAATTAAATCCTCAGAGCACCGCATGCATCTTCGTGGGATATCCCGATGATGTGAAGGGTTACAGGTTGATTGATCCCTCAACAAACAAGCTCTTTATTGAGCGAAGTGTCCAGTTTGAGGAAAGCCCCTTGCATGCACCATTGGAGTCACATGAAAAGACCTTTGTTCCTCTTCTTGGACCAAACATATGTGAGGATGAGTCCACTCATTCAGATCATGATTCAGATTTGAGTTCCAAACCTGATGAAAAACATGAGCATGAATACCCTGATCCACATCATATCTCTCGTGAGAGAACAAGGAGCTTAAGAGATATATATGCACAAACAACCCACAGGATGCAGGTGACCTTGTAGGGGATCTAGCGGATCTAAGGAGGACACAGCCCCAATTTGAGGAACTGTCTCATGCACTCACAGCTATCAAACCAATGATTCCCATGAATTGTTACATGGTTCTATCTTTAGACATGCAGGGAATTCCCTCTGGGAAGCTGCTATGCAAGAGGAGTACAACTCTCTCCTCAAGAACCAGACTTGGGATATGGTTCCACTTCCTTCAGACATGAATCTTGTCAAATGCAGATGGTTCTATAGGACCAAGAAGGAAAGAGATGGACATATCAATAGATACAAATCCAGGTTAGTTGCCAAAGGGTTTAAGCAGGTTCATGGGTTAGACTATGATGAGAACTTTGCTTTAGTAGCAAAGATGGATTCCATTTGATTAGCCCTTTCCATTGGTGCATCTAGGAGGTGGTAATTTCATCAGGTGGATGTGATGAATGCATTTCTTCACGATGATCTAGATGGAGCAGCCACAAGGATTCATACAAGATTCATCCTTGGTTTGCAGACTAAAGAAGTCTCTTTACGACCTCAAGCAAGCCCCGAGAGCATGGTATGCAAAGATGGAATCCTACCTATTGTCCCAAAAATTTGTATGGTGTAATTCAGATCCAATTGTATACATGCTTAGGAAAACTGACTCACTTCTGCTACTAGTTTTATATGTGGATGATTTGTTTATCACTGACATCTCGACTTCAACACTTGTTGCAGTTAAGAGGATTTTGCATGATAGGTTTCTGATGATGGACATGGGTCCATTACATTTCTTCCTTGGTCTTGAAATCATCCAATATGCCTCAGGCATCAAATTATCTTAGGCCAAGTATGCTCAAGCTCTTCTAGAGAGATTCCATATGATAGACTGCAAGTCTGCATCGAATCCTTTCCTATCTGGGGTCAAACTTCAAGATGAAGAGGACACTCCATTGGTTGACAACACTCTGTATAGATAACTAGTGGGGAGCTTGTTGTATCTTACACACTCTAGACCAGACCTCTCGTATGCAGTTGGGGCAGTCTCCAGGTTCATGCAGGATCCACATGAGCTACATTGGAAGGCTGCCAAGCAGATCCTTCTATATGTACAGGGAACTATCACCTTTGGGATTCACTATGCAATAGATTCTGCATTGGATCTCATTGGATTCACCGATTCTGACTGGGTTGGTGATAACATTGATCGCAAGTCCACATCTGGGTACTCACTCAGTCTAGGTTCAGGGCCCATTTGTTGGTCGAGCAAGAAGTAGGATTCTATTGCTCTATCTTTAGCCGAGGCCGAATACAAAGGGGTAGTCAACATAACCGTTTAGTCTTTGTGGCTATAACATTTTCTCACCGATTTGGGCATCTAGTTCCATCGGCCTACTTTCATATGGTTGACAACCAAAGCACTCTGAAGTTCTGCAGAGATCCAGTACAAAGGAAACAAGCGAAGAACATAGAGATCCACATGCACTACATGATAGATTTGGCACACGAGCAGATCATCAACTTGCAGTTCTAGTCCTTTAGCTGAACAAACTGCCGACATCTTTACCAAGACCTTCACTGAGTAAGAGTTCCACTCTCTATGCGATCATCTTGGTGTGAAGGACATAGTTTCCTAGCAACTGTTTTTTTCTTCTTTTGTTACATTGTATCTTGAGGAGGGGTTTTTCCCATGAGGTTTTCCCTCTTTCCTCATTTTATTTCAGTGTTCATTAGTTGCATTGTTTTTTTGGGTGACCTATTATGGCCTTAGTTGTCGGGGCCCTTTCTTTACCCCTTTATTTCTTTATAAACCCCAGGTTTTGGTGTAACGATAAACCTTACATGGTATCAGAGTTAAGGTATCAAGTTAAAATCCCCCGAGGCCCTGCCGGAGGGGGAGTGTTGGAGTATCAGTATAATTGCATGGTATATCCATCGCACCTTTGGGAATATAAAAAAGTGGACTAACCGCCACTCCTGATGATAGGGCCTTGTGCTTGGTTTCAAATGTTCATCAACATATGCAGGTTTTGGTGTAACGACAAACCTTACAATTTTTACTGCTTCATCAAAGAGAAGCATTCCAATCGAATTGTTGAGAGTTATGAGTTCATGAGCTAATTTTGCTTTTCATTTGTGTTTTTTTAAAAGTATAATTATTAGAAGGGGTGTTATACTATTTATAATCAAGGGGCCTTATACTAACTCATTTAGCTTCTATAAGAGATATGGGGCCCTGTATAGAAATCGAAGAGGTGAAAGACAGAGCTAGGATTCCGCGCACCACCACATTGGATTGTCACCCTGCCATGCTCCATTGGATGTCATCTTCATCAATTTAACATAGTTATATGTTGTAGTATTAACGCCTTGGTGTGGATTTTCCAAGGAAGTCCACCAAATATACTTTATGACTGTGTACTTTATATTTTGAAAATCCACGTTATTTTATGAATGCTTGATGTTTTCCACAGACGTAACCTACCATAGTAGTTATCCACATTTATCCTAATTATGATAAACAATTTAGCGACAATCACCTGTTTGGAACAAGTTTATAGTCAGAAGTCAATATAAGGTATTTATAGAGCCTAACAAGAACTCCAATGGTATTCTTCGATTAAATTCATGTTGTTGGAAAACCCCAATGATTAGAGTCTCCCATTTGAAGGCCAACAAGTTCAAGGCTTCTCAATAGAGAACCACATGTTGTGAGATGTTGAAAAATGATAGAATACAATGTTCAAAAATGATAGAATTCTTTTTAACTATTGAAATCCCTACCGACCTTCCAATAACAAGGAATATGTAGTAGCTTTGTTGTTCATTAATCTTTTTTTTTAACAGAAACTATAAAGGGGGAAATATATAAAAGTTAGCTGTGCACAGCCATTCATTATAGACATGATATAATAGAGTTTTTATGCATAGCAAAAGAGCTGCACAAAGGGACTATCCACTGTGTTTCCCAAAAAACTTCACAAAGAGTTTGATCAAAACATCTATAGCCGTGGGTTGTATAAACCATTACATACTGATTACAAATAAAAAGACAGAAAAACATTCATGCATAGCTTAACAATAAAAGACTAAGGGTTGCCTCTGAGGTTTCTTGGCTGGACTACAGATTCCTCCTCCATTGGAAGCACGGCATCAGCAGTGGCTCCATTGAATCTGCTACTCTGGTTCATGGTTATGAAGCGCTGGAGGTCCTCTTGAATCCTGTCGACTTTCCCCATGATTTCATGAAGGTTACTTATGTTGTCATCAATGCGAGCATCATGATTACTAATCTGCAGCGAGGTATAGCTGATTGTGTCTCCCATACTTTTCACCTCCCGAGCCATCTCTCTGTTATACATAACGTTGATTGAGAGCAATTCATACAATCTCCTAAGGTTCTTTTTGATGTCCATAATCCCCGCGTTTTCACCAGCCTGAGCCATTTTGCCTGCCTCTGTCAAAATGGCTATTCGGGCGAACTGGTTCTGAATAGCTTGAACAGGGTTGTCAGGGGCTAAAAGACTATTGAAGCAGAATCTAAGCACGGGGAGTTCCTTATACAGCAATAAGTCGTCGCTTCTTCCACAAGCCAATGTGCCCATGGCACCTTCTTGCCACCCTGTACACCTGCAACCTATGACCGAGCTTCTTCCTCAATTACCAGAGAGAGAGCCTGAACCAAGAGTGACAGTCTGCGAAATTGAGAGAGAGCTACATGTACAGGGGGAAAAGGCTGCAAGAGCCAACCTTTCCTTCACCACTGAGCGAGTTAGAGGAAGAGCCTACCACGGGAGGCCTTGCAACAGCCCTTCTCCAATGCTTGTAACAATCTTCAACAGAAATATCAGAGCATCATATAAACCAGGGCTGAGGATTGAGAAGGAATGGGAGATCATATCGCTGCCAACGGAGGCCATGGAGTAATTCGTGAAGGGACCTTGAGCGTGCGAGGGGGAAATGAAGATATCCCCAGATCGAAGAGATTTTAATTCCTCTGCCTTCGAGAGATGGAGAAGACAGCAAGGGGGCCACGCGGCATAGGAAGGAGGATGGGGAGGACTGAGCAGTAAATGAGAGGAGCCGGCGATGTGGAGGCCAGCTGCCAAATGACGGAGGGCTTCGAAGAACGTGGAGGAGGGAGAGATAAGGGGCGGGAGAGGGAATATGGAGGAGAATGAGAGGGGAAGAAGGTTAGAGGGGGGGCCATAAAAGCCAAAGAGAGGGGGGAGGAGTAAGATCCTATGGTCATTCAAAAGACAAGATCCCTTGCTATGTTTATTCAATAGGCTAAACCACTTGCGATGGTCATTCATAGAAAACTTCCCGAATTTTTGCTTAAGATGATGATGAATGTAAACCTGGATTCTCATTACGGAACATATTTGAGAATGGGAGGATTCCCATTTTGTCTGAAGTGGCCTTGAGGGATAGAGGCTCCCAAGTTGGCCATACTATCCGCTGTAGTGTTATTGATTCTAAGAATGTGAAGTGATTCATAGGAGGTGAGCATAAGAAGTTTAGCTTTATTGTACAGACGACGGCAATTGAATGCTCCCTTGGGGTATCCATTGATCAATTTGGAGATGACCTGCTTTGAGTCTCAGAATATCAGAACCTTTTGGTAATTTTTATCCTGTAGGATCTGCAGACCTTGGAGGAGAGCCAACCACTCTGCTTCATTGTTAGTTCGAGTCCCTAAACCCCAAGCAAAATTTTGTTCTATTTGTCCTCCGGGATCCAGAAGGATCCCCCCCGCTCTTGCCACCCCTTTTGTTGTTCATTAATCTTGTTTTCTTAATATATACATAATTATTAATTACTATATATGAGCATCACATGAATAGTTGGTTGGCCAAAACTAAAATTCTCAGTGGTTTATCTCTTCTTCTTCTTTCTTCAGTATTTTTGTTCATAGATTTTCAAATAATTTCTAATAATTTTTTATTGTTTAATACATGTTTATCATTTTGTCATATGTTTAATATGGTTTTAAAATGCTCAACAATCTTTGAAAATGTTGTGGAAGTGAGGTCCAACAATATTTACCATGCTGTAGAGCATTTAATGCGGTTGTAGCAAGCTTGATGACCATTGGATTTCGAGCAACTACGATCTAACGGTCATTAAGTCTGCTACAGCCACATTAAATGTTGCAGCAAGTTTGATGACCGTTGGATCTCGAGCAGCTCAAAATCCAACTATCATCAAGCCTGCTATAACAACATTTTCATAAAAAAAATGTGTACAATGATAACCTAACAACATTTGGGTTTAAAATTTGGAGTAAGCTATTGATGTGACGATTTTTCCTGGTGGCAATCGTTGTGCCGGCACTTCGACCACCGGTGACACCATCCTCTCCATTGTCATCCCCCCACCGCTATCTCCCCATTATACCCTCCGCCGTTAGACTCCTCCCCTCGCCATCTCCATATCTTCGTCACTGTTTTCTCCGTCCTGGAGGTCCCACCCCATGCCATTACCTCGCCACCTGTCCCCCCCGCCACTACACCATCATTCAAAATCCAACTCCTACACCTACAATGATCCCCCTCTTTTTGAACCCACCCCCTACACCTGCCCCTGCCCTCCACCCGCAATGGTCCCATTACCTCTCTGCCATTAGTGAGTATGATTTCCAGCTAGCCTTCAGAAAACCGAACCAGTCTTTAAAATCCTGTAGCAGTCAGTAGTCGTTCTCTTTCAGGAGTTGTTGGAGTAGGGTCCCGTAGCTACAGGAGAAGCTGCTAAAGTTAGCGGAAAGGCAACGTTTTGGCGGAGAGAAGATAAGGCAAGGCTACGACGCCATAGCGCATTTCCAGCTGCAGAGCAGAGCCGAAAACCATGACTTTTGAGGGAGAAAAGTCAAGAAGGCAACGGTACCCGAGCGGCGGAGAGAAGAAAGCTCAACCACTGCATTGAAGGCAGCAGCGGAAGACAGGAGGGCTCAGCAACCCTCATAAAGGAGAAGGAGCAGCGAGGCTCAAGCATTGAAGACGGAGGACGGAGAAGTGAAGCGGTGCATAGTACCCATGGTCAGTGCCGGGAAGCATGGAAGACCGCAGAGAGCTGTGGTGTGACAGGGAGTGGCTACCTCAAGGACAGAGAGGACCAACTGTCACTAATTAGGGTATGGGTTTACTATTGGGACAGACCCACAGTGTTGTAATGGCGAGACCTTCGGGCTGCCTATATAAAGATGTAATTTTGTATTGTAAAGGGTTAGCTAGTCAGTTAGTCGAATATATTTTTGTAGACTCAGGAGTCAGTCGGACAGACTATGCTGTAACGATCCAGACACCTAGCTTGTCTATGAGTCATTCGAGTCTGTATGTAACCATCCACAGAGAGTGACAGAGAGGGAAGGATATGTTAAAAGAGAGATAATATAGAGACAGAAAGATCTCGCGTTGCATATGCGGTGCAACAGACTGTGCTAAATTCCCTCAAGATATATAATAGAAGCACAGTTTGGTGGACGTAACTCCCATCCTGGGGGCGAACCACGTTAAATCTGCGTGTTATGTGTTGTATGAATGTGATTGTACTTGTCTATTGTTACTGGTTATTATGCATATGATGTTAGTTGCAGTAAATGAATGTATGTATTGTTCAGCACACGATAACGCAGGAAAATAGAGATAAGTTGAAGTATTTAGTGAGCTGCTCAAAGACTCCCTTATGTTTGTTTCTAACAACCACTTTAATGACAGTATATCTTCTAGGAAGTCGAGTTGCACACGTCGACATAGTCAATGCTAAGAGTGCGAAGTCGCAGGGGTAGGATATCGCAAAGAGGCGATATCGCACCGGCAGAGTAGCTGCGGTGCGCGATACTGCGAACTGAGGACTTAGCGTTGAGGAGAGGTTGGGTGTCCTGTGGTGCGCAGAGCTGCGACAAAGGTGGTTGATATTGTGAGTAAGTGGGAGTTGCGCAAAGAAGGAAGAAACTGTGCGACGCATGCAAGAGTAGAGACTCTACGGTTAGAAGGACTGCACAACAGAGAGGTTGCGCCTCGCACCATCACAGAAGGAGATCCTGCAGACAGAAGAGCTGCATTATATCAGTAGGACTGCCACAGAACCTAGTCCAAGACACTTGATTCTTGGCCAACCCATTAGGTTCACTTCGGGTGAGACTTCAGATCACTTCGCGGTCTGTCGCCGAAAGGGCCAGTGAGCTGGGGGTGTTGTTGATTGATAATAGTAAACCCGGGTCTGCCCATGCAATCAAAAAATGGTTCCGTTGCCAGTTTAAACGACTAGGAGTCTATGTTCTGTTGGCATCCTACCAGAGAAGAGTTTCACCAGTGGCTGGATTCAGACTCAAGGGAGTTTGCCAAGAAAGAGAATCGGAGTCCTAAACTGAGCACAGAGGCCTGGTTAGTCAAGCATATCGCTTCAGACATACATGCTATATTTTTTGCAACCTACGGAAACGAGATTTTCGACTGGTTATCCAAGTTGACAGATAGGAACACATTCAAGAAGAAAAGAAACATTGTCTGGACACCGGAGCTGATTCAGACTGTGCAGAACCTTGACAATCCGATTACGAGAGCAGTGGACTTCTAGCTTGCAAGTGTGCTAGAAGGCTTTGTTACAGAATTTGCAGTTGACTAGAGAAAGAGCTTCAGCAAAGCTGAACGATACTTCTTCAGAGGATATCATGGTAAGTACCTAAAATCTCTAAACTTGTCCCTTAAGATGCTGCTATATGAAAAAGGAACAATGGATTTAGTTTCAGATGCGTGAGTAAAGCTAGTAATGTCACAAGAGTTTGAAAGTGATTTTGATGACATCGGACGAACACGTAGTGGAAAGAAGTATAAAGTAGATTTTAGCTCTTCTGTATTTGAGGACAGTTCAGACAGTATTAGACAACAGAGTCCTAGCACCACAGAAGAACCAGAGGGGGGTATTCCTTACCACCCCTACACTCCACAAAAACAGACAGGGACTCAGAATAACCCCGTAGGTACTCCATCCAGTAGTTCACAGACAGTACCTACTCCCGCTGCAACACCTTCACCTACACCGCTGAGTGGTAGTACCCCAGTCAGTCAGAATCCACCACAGAGGAATAGAATGGGAGACGACATGAAGCTACCTATTTTTAAAGGTACAGGAGCAGAAGACCCGGAACAACATTGGTTTCTATGTGAAGCCATGTGGACCATTAAAACAATCAACGATGATAACCTTAAACTTGTACAGTTGGTCACCACACTCAGAGACAGAGCCTTGACATGGTACATAAAGTATACTACATTACCCAAGACACTTGCCCAGGTTAAGAACGCCATGATCAAAGAGTTTAAGAAACCTAAGTCTGAGTCTCAGTGTCTAACAGAGCTTAAGGATATTAAGCAGTTACCATCAGAGTCAGTATGGGACTTTGACCAGAAATTCAAAGCTCTTATAGACCAAGTAAGTTTTGATTTTGCACCGGAGCAGCATAAGGAATGGTTTATTGCAGCCCTGCTCCCTCATATCAGAATGCCACTAATGCAGTAGAAACTCACCACTCAAGATGAAGCGCTGGAGATGGCAATGAAACTAGAGGCTTCACCTCTAGCAGAGACTACCACAGGCATGACAACCCTACAGAACCAGTTGGCCAACCTCACGTTACAGATACACGAACTTAAGAAAGGGAAAGAGATTATGCAAGACATATGGTGCATCAAGTGCAGAGCACATGGCCATAGTAAAGACAACTATCCAGTCTTCGTAGAATATTTAGCATCAGGGGCTCCTAGCCCCTTACCAAGAACACAAGGGCCATGGTGTGAAATATGTAAAGCACAAGGACATCCACCTCATCAATGCCCTTTGCTTCAGAAGTATGTACAGACACCTAAGAACATATACTGTGTCTTCTGTAAATCCGTCGAGCATGATCAACAGGACTGCCGAGCTTATGATCTCATGTCGGAGAGACAACATGATGTGTACAGAGTCCAAGCAGACACACAGGGTCCACCAGCAGGACCACCTCCAGATCAGACTTATGGAGGCCGTGGAGGAGGATTCAGAGGACGAGGCCGTGGCGGAGGCTTCTCACGTGGAGAGGGCTTTGGCCGAGGAGGAGGTTTTGGCCAAGGTCATGGACCAGTCACTTGCTACAATTGTGGAGTTGTAGGACACTATGCTAGGGACTGTCAGAACCCCACTACTACTTGTAACTACTGCAAATATTATGACCATACCATAGAAGAGTGTCCTATCTTAATAGCTAAGATCAAAGACGCTAAGCCAGTGGCACATCAGAACATCCAGCTTATTGCTGCTGAGCCTAAGGAGCCAGAACCAAGAGTCAATATTGTGACTCGTAGTGGTGTTTCCACCAGTGGAACATCGCAGGAGAAAGAAAAAAACATAAGTCAGCCGTGGGTACGCAGAGCCCCTGGTAAAGCAACAGCACTTGACCTATAGAAGACTAAAGAGACATTTCATGAAGCCAAGGCTTCCTTTGATGAACCTACCCCACCAAGATCTCCGGTATCGCCATCTAGGGGCGTACCACAACAAGCGCCTTCTGACGACAACAGAGACCAGACACCGCAGGCTACCACATCAGGGAGATGTGACGAGGATGAATCAACAGAGAGTATACAATCCTTCTTACATAGTTGTTTGAAGCTCTTGAGAAATGAAAAATCTATTGGTGAGCTACAGTGCATCATCGATCAGTGTCAGCAACCTTCTTTATCGAACAGTGCACACCGTGCTGTTCATAGTATTACAGGACATACAAGGACCGGAAGGGAGATGAAATTCACAGCACAAATTGGAGAGTTCGAAATGGATGAAGTCGTCTTAGATCTGGGATCAGAAGTAAATGTCCTAACTAAGCAGACATGGGAGCAGATGGGTAGTCCTCAGTTAGCCATATCACCTATCCACCTGAGATTAGCTAATCAGCAGCGAGTATCACCATTGGGTCGACTACCGCAGGTGCCAGTTGACATTGACAGAGTTCGTACTTTTACGGACTTTGAGGTTATAGAAATCATGGATGACAGTCGACCATATCTAGCACTATTAAGCATTGATTGGGCAATTGGTAGTAAGGCTGTCATTGACCTAAAGAGAAGACAGATGACCTTTGAGGATGCGCAGATCTGGGTCATCGCACCGCTGGATCCTTACCAAGGTCCTAGGTATATTGAACCCTTAAGAGCAGAAGAGGAAGCACATAACATGGATAGCCTTTATCAGATGACTGCGAACCAGAACGACTACATCAACCCAACCGCAGAAGGGAACATTAGTTGGCGATGCGACAGTTCATGCGCATCGGATTCTGATGTTGGCCTAGAAAACTGGCAGAATAGACTTTATGAAGTCTCAACTCGCCGATGTGCGTTTATAAGTAAATCACTACGATGGATTGGCGCAGAAATCAAGGAGATTCCATCTTATCATGGACTAACAGATATCCAGGACTTCTTTCAGCAGTTTGAGCAACAGATTCTTTATGAACAGAGGATCGCAGCTATGGAACTTGCAGTATGAGCCACACCTGCAAGATGGTGGTATGCGCATAAAGAGAATATCGCATCATGGGATAATGTAAAAAGACTGATGGCAATCAGATTTTCTGACGATAAAGAGTATCTACCATAGAAGTACACAGGAGAGACTGATCCCAGCATACACATTCAAGCATGCAAGCAGAGCTGGTCAGACATTCCGGAGGATGAATGGGTACACAGATTTGTTCACACATTGGACACAGTTCCAAGGAACTGGTACACAGAAACTGAATTACGTAAAGGAACAACTACATGGTCGCTTATGACAGACAGTTTCCTGCTCACCTTCACCTTTGAATCAGAACATCCAAGTGTTGCTTAGGCCTTAGACATAATCAAGACAAAGATTTTCGAGGATCGCACCATCTCAGTACCAGTCCAACCTGAGTGGACTATCCAGTTAAAAGAGGCATTAGAATGCTATAATTTTGCATCAGAACCAGAGGAAGCGGAGGAGGATCCTCGCAATACTACCATTCCAGAGTCAGAAGGGACTCGTGATGTCGAAGGACCACAGCTAGAGATTCCAGCAATAACTGAACCCATTAAGATTAAAAAGATCAATATTGGCACAGATGAAGAGCCTAAGTTTGCCTCTATTGGAGACTACTGGAATGATGAAACAGTCGGACAGATCGCAGATTTGTTACACGACTATCAGGACTTGTTTCCCACCAAGTTCACGGAGATGAAGGGAATAATCGGAGATTTGGGAGTTATGAGAATACCATTAAAAGAGGATGCTAGACCAGTTAAGCAGTGCCCATATAGATTGAATCCGCGTTACAAAGAAAAAGTAAAGGACGAAATTGATAAAATGCTAGCAGCAGGCATCATTGAACCTGTAGAGGAAAGTGAATGGGTTAGCCCTATGGTCGTCTAAGAGAAGAAAACAAAAGGAGACATCAGGATCTGTGTTGATCTGCGAAAACTCAACGATGCATCACTTCATGATCCATTTCCAACATCGTTCACTGATGAAGTATTAGACAACGTGGGAGGACAGGAGGTCTACTCCTTCACTGATGGCTTTTCAGGCTACAACCAGATCAGAATACATCCAGACGATCGATCTAAGACCACCTTTGCAACAGAATGGGGCTCGTTCCAGTATACGGTAATGCCCTTTGGTCTTAAGAATGCACCAGCTATATTTTCTAGAGTAGTAGTTGCTGTATTTAAAGAATACATTCATAAATTCTTAGAAGTATATTTTGATGACTGGACTGTATTTGGACTAATCAATAAGCATATAGGAGATCTCAGACTGATGTTAGAGAAATGTAGGCAGTACCAGATTTCTCTAAACTTGAAAAAATGTATATTTTGTGCACCATTTGGTATTTTGTTGGGTCACATTGTTTGCAAACAAGGCTTGATGGTAGATCCCGCAAAGATCGCCATCATTATAAATATCCCAGCACCCAACTCAGTCAAGCAACTCAGGACAGTACTTGGTCATACCGGGTACTACAGAAAGTTCATCAAGGGCTACGCAAAGATTACAACACCAATGGAGAAATTGGTGAAGAAAGATGTAAAATTCCTATGGAATGAGGAATGTCAGCAGAACCTAGACATACTTAAAGAAAAGATGGTTATAGCACCCATCCTAGTGTTTCCAGAATGGACTAAGCCATTTCATGTACATGTGGATGCATCAGGCATCGCACTAGGAATCGTCTTGACACAGCCAGGAGAAGGGGATCTTGACCATCCCATCGCATATTCCAGCAGAAAGCTATCGACAGCAGAAAAGAACTACACCACTATAGAAAGAGAAGGCTTAGCTATGGTGTATGCGCTACAGAAGTTCATACACTATCTATTGGGAGCCTCGTTCAAGATGTTTACTGACCATTCCGCATTGAAGTACCTAGTCAACAAGCCAGTGTTAGGGGGGAGAATCTGCAGATGGCTACTCCTCTTTCAAGAGTATGATTTTGAAATCATTGTGAAACCAGGAAGACTGAATGCCGGACCAGATCATCTATCACGAATAGACTCAGGAGAAGAACCCGATAACCTAGAAGACAATCTGCCAGATGCACAGTTATTTTCTATCCAGATCGCAGATGACTACTATACTGACATTATTCAATTCCTCACTACAGGAGTAGCACCTGATGAGTTTACTAAGCAGCAAAGGAAACAGTTGGTTGTTAAGGCAGCAGACTTTACCCTCATTGCAGGATGCCTATACAAGTTAGGCCCGGATGAATTCCTATGCAGATGTGTGATGCCGCATGAAAAAGACGTTATTATTAGAGAGGCACATTCAGGAACCGCAGGAGGTCATTTCGCTGGAAAGCCGACTGCGTAGAAAATCCTGGAAGCAGGCTTATGGTGGCCTACATTGCATAAAGATACCAAGGACTTTTGTAGATGCTGCGATATCTGCCAGAGGGTGGGAAAACCCTCGAAACGTGATGAAATGCCGCTGCGACCACAGGTCACGCTGCGCGCATTCGACAAATGGGAAATAGATTTTGTGGGTCCTATTAACCCACCGGAAAGCGCACGGGTGCGAGATATATTATCACTGGAACAGAGTACCTCACCTGATGGGTAGAGGCCAAAGCAGTAAGAAATTGCGATGCTGCTACAGTTGCACAGTTCCTGTTTGAAAACATCATCAGTAGATTCGGATGCCCAGTAATTCTGATGAGTGATCAAGGCACACATTTCTTGAACAGCACTATTGAGGCATTGATAGAAGAATTCCAGATTCAGCACCATAAGAGCACTCCCTACCATCCATAGGCTAATGGTACGGTGGAGGCATTCAATAAAATTCTAGAGAACGCTCTTACAAAGATCTGCAATAACCAAAGGAATGACTGGGACCTCAGAGTTAACGCTGTATTATGGGCATACAGAACCAGATGCAAGAAACTTATGGGACACACACCTTTCAGCTTGGTATATGGACAGGAGGATGTTATGCCTATGGAGTATATTCTTCCCAGCTTAAGAATCGCTCAGATTACCAAGATGACTGACACAGAGACAGTCGAGGAAAGGTTGTCACAGTTGCTCACCTTAGAAGAAGACAGATTCATCGCCGGATTCCATCAGAAAGTGCAGAAAGCACGAGAAAAAGCTTGGCATGACAGACACATTAAGCGCAAGACTTTCCAGATTGGAGACCTAGTGCTCCTCTATGACAGCAAATTCATCAAGTTCCCAGGGAAGTTCCGGACACATTGGCTGGGGCCATATCAGATACAGCAAGTTACAGAAGGAGGTGCTGTTCAACTCAGTCAGCTGAATGGGGAGCTTCTTCCCACATGGATCAATGGCAGTAGGCTCAAGCTCTATAGTGACATCCTCCCCACCTCTCAGTCCTAGCATGCACAGTTTACAGGTGTGCAGATTCCCAGTGTAGTTGAAAGGAGGCATCGCACCGAGAACTAGTCTACACCGGCAGAAAGTCTAGTCATAAGGAATCGTACTTGCGCGGTTAAAAGAAAAAAAAAAAAAATTACTAACGACTGTTTGTTTGCGCAGATGATCCGGTGTTGCATCGCAGCAATGTGACGTTTCGCCGTGCCACGTGTCCAGTATTGAAACCGACAGTGGACCATCAAGTCACTGTCTGACAGGAAGTTAATGAGGAAATGACCAGTATCCCTTACCGTAGATTTGGCAGCGACCTCATTAAGTTTCTAGATTTGATGAATCTTCGACAAGACTGGCGCCGGTACACACACACTTCGAGGGAAATTTGATCGGATTTTTGCATTTATTAAGGATCGGGTAACCGGTGTGGTCTTGTCCATGCAATTAATACGACCAACGAGCCCAGTCTAGACGACCTTTATACCCGGGATCGACGTATGTGACATAAAAGCAGAAAGTATTCATTTGGGAAAGTTACGCTTGCAGAAAAACCGAGAGCTGAAGAATGAGTGTTAAGCATTCCCTGTGATGAGCTAAGTTGTTACAGAGTGTTGTGATTTTCAGAAATTGCAGCCATTGCACGTCCGCCATTTTACGCTGAGTGGGTCCTATCCGAGGACGAGCCTCTAGAAAACATTTTGAGAAGATTTCAGCGTCACGGCCGTGCAGGAGTTATGACGTCGCCATCTACAGATAACCCACCGGGCTCGTCCCGAACCAGACCACCACCACAGACGAGGAGCCAGTCTCAGCTCCCAGAGGAGTCTAGTTCGGGGCAGGAAGAGGACATAGTGAATGTAGTAGACTACCTCATCCCTCGATTCGAAGGCGCTCCAGAGGTCAAACTATCCAAGACTGGTAAGCTTACTGTCCCCATACTACCAATAGACCCTCGAGTTAAGCCAAATGGCGATCTTGTAGGGTATGCTGCTGCTGTTAAATTCATAGATTACAACCTAGCAGATGGTAAGACATACCCTCACTTCAAGTCAGATCAGTATCTTAGACATGAGAAGAACCCGAGGACAGCTAGAGAGAAATTGGTTCCCATGCCACATGTCCAGATTCTTGAGCCCTCAGGTCTGCTCAATTTGTTGCGGCTACCCCATTTTGGACATAGTGCAGAGGTCAATGCTGTCGTCCGTGTCCTACTCTCATGTTTACACGGGGGTTATCTCTGGCTAGGCTGTAAGTTCGACCTTAATATCGACTTGATCCACCGCATCACTGGACTGTCTAGAACTGGTAAAATCCCCAACTTACAGATATCAGGGAAGACCAAGGATTCGAAGTTATCACCGCCCTTAGTTAAAAAATACAAGTTACAGAGAGGAGGCAGGGCTTATGACATCATAAGTATCGAAAACGAGACACTCAGATTTACAGCCAGCCTGCTGGCAGGAAGACTGCTAACCAAGGTCCGACCGAAGGAAGTTACAGGATCTGTGATCAACCTGGCTATAAAAGTTACATAGGGAGAGCAATTTAATTGGTCCTTGTTTCTATTAAATATGCTTCAGGAAGATTGTTTGGCAGCCCAAGATCAGGCAAACCACCCTTTCCACTTTTCTTGGTTACTTATTCTATGTGCATTCGTGGGATGGAAGGAGCCCCCCAATACATAATTTCCGCAGATTCCAGGAGGAGCGCCTAGGGGTCTACGCTATGCTAGCTTATGGGACACCAACAACCCAGCAAGGAAACATATCAATACGATGGTATTCCACGAATACTATACAATGTTGAAGACAACTATCCAGGAATTACCACGACTCAGCACAGAGACCGTCGACCTATATGATAGCCGGCTCAATTTTATGGCAGACAGCCATAGAGTCTATCTAAGGCCGAAAAGGACAATAAGGGATGATTGGGCTCCTGTCTGGTTCAGGATGACCACGCAGGATGTTGAGAGTGTCATCAGAGGTTTTGATGACCAGTGGCAGCAAGAGTACGAAGATACCACACCACTACCACCAGGTTCTGAGGAGACGGGCCCATTTGAAAAAGGCAAAGACAAAATGGACGCCCAAGCAACAGGAACGAAGGAAGTACCTCTACCAGGAGAAAAGAGAAAAGAACCGATAGGAGGGTCAACAGAGGTGGCCCCTACAAAGAAGAATAAAAAACATAAGGCCACAAAGCCAGTTCCCCACACCACATTAACAGATGAGGACTTCGAACTCATCGCAACAAGAACATGTGACATTTTAAAGGACTCATTGGATACGATGAAGGAACAGCAGGAGAAGATACAGAGCGCAGTAGAAAAGCACCATCAAGACTTAAAAGCAATTACAGAGAAGACTGCCACGATGCACATCCCATTGGCTAAGGCAACCGCCAAAGAAGCATTGACACCGTCGCCATCCCGAGAGGAAAGTCTAGCAACAGATCGACTTAATACTGTGTTGATTCCACCAGGGAGCATCCGATTCCCTGCAACAATGAAGGACCTGCCAGTGCAGTTTGACCAACCCATTGAGGTCAACCTTGTGGAAGTTCATACTGAACAGTTGCAGATGATTGAACAGCAGATAAGCGCAAAACTCAGGAGCAGAGAGCTCATGACTTATAAGCAGAATGTGCAGCTGAAGCAAAAGAATGCAGCACTCGCTACTAGCTATCAGAACAAGGTCGACGAGCTGGAAGCATATCAGGAAAGGGATCAGGCACTCTCTCAGCTGCCGCAGAACATTGCTTTAGAACTACCCAAGTGTAACATTGAGTTCACGGAAGATACCCCCCAAAAGCTAAGAAAAGTTGCCGACAGAGCAAAGGCTCTGGAAGATACCGTCGTTAGAATGGACGAAGAAGTGGCTAAGATGAAGGCAGCTCACGATGCACAGATCGCTGAGCTTGAGGCTCGCGCACGGGATACCTCCCAGGCAGACCAGAGAGCGAGAGTCGAAGCCTTTCGACTCACCGCTACGCAGATGCAGTCTCGCATCAACGAAGAAACATCAGTACTGACCGATGCGATGAGCGCATGGTCCGAGCTAGATGAGCCACCACAGTGAGTGGATATCCAGTAGAATATCCAGGCGATAGAGAACACTACGATGGCAATGAAAGAAGAGATTAAGAGCTTAGCAGCTCTTCAGAAGATGAAAAAGACAAAGGAGATGAACCAATTATAGCAGGAAGCGCAGCAGTTGAGAACAAAAGAGCTGCACATCACCGACCTGCTTCAACCCTTCCAGGAACAAATCACCGAATTAGTCGACGCAGTGGAACAAAAGGTGAAGGAGTTCACTACCATCCGAGAGAAATTTGACCAAACAAAGGACTCCAGTATCAATCAAGCCTTGATTGACTCGGCACAAGAGCGTGTCGAGGAGATGAAGAACGAAGTTGCAGAACTTCAGGGCAAGTTACAGAAGACTTCGCAGGAGGCGAAGGAGAAGCTACAACAGGAGATGCCCGCTAGTAGTGGCTCGAGGATGAGCCACAAGTGAGTGTTAGGGGACTGTTGGAGTAGGGTCCCGAAGCTACAGGAGAAGCTGCTAAAGTTAGCGGAAAGGCAACGTTTTGGCAGAGAGAAGATAAGGCAAGGCTACGACGCCGTACCGCGTTTCCAGCTGCAGAGCAGAGCCGGAAACCATGAATTTTGAGGGAGAAAAGTCAAGAAGGCAACGGTACCCGAGCGGCGGAGAGAAGAAAGCTCAACCACTGCATTGAAGGCAGTGGCGGAAGATAGGAGGGCTCAGCAACCCTCATAAAGGAGAAGGAGCAGTGAGGCTCAAGCATTGAAGACGGAGGACGGAGAAGTGAAGCGGTGCATAGTACCCATGGTCAGTGCCGGGAAGCATGGAAGACTGCAAAGAGCTGTGGTGTGATAGGGAGCGGCTACCTCAAGGACAGAGAGGACCGACTATCACTAATTAGGGTATGGGTTTACTGTTGGGACAGGCCCATAGTGTTGTAATGGCGAGACCTTTGGGATGCCTATATAAAGATGTAATTTTGTATTGTAAAGGGTTATCCAGTCAGTTAGTCGAATATATTTTTGTAGACTTAGGAGTCAGTCGGACAGACTGTGCTGTAACGATCCAGACACCTAGCTTGTCTATGAGTCATTCGAGTCTGTATGTAACCATCCACAGAGAGTGACAGAGAGGGAAGGATATGTTAAAAGAGAGATAATATAGAGACAGAAAGATCTCGCGCTGCATATGCGGTGCAACAGACTGTGCTAACTTCCCTCAAGATATATAATAGAAGCACAGTTTGGTGGACGTAACTCCCATCCTGGGAGTGAACCACGTTAAATCTGCGTGTTATGTGTTGTATGAATGTGATTGTACTTGTCTATTGTTACTGGTTATTATGCATATGATGTTAGTTGCAGTAAATGAATGTATGTATTGTTCAGCACACGATAACGCAGGAAAATAGAGATAAGTTGAAGTATTTAGTGAGCTGCTCAAAGACTCCCTTATGTTTGTTTCTAACAACCACTTTAATGACAGTATATCTTCTAGGAAGTCGAGTTGCGCACGTCGACATAGTCAATGCTAAGAGTGTGAAGTCGCAGGGGTAGGATATCCTAAAGAGGCGATATCGCACCGGAAGAGGAGCTGCGGTGCGCGATACTGCGAACTGAGGACTTAGCGTTGAGGAGAGGTTGGGTGTCCCGTGGTGCGCAGAGCTGTGAAAAAGGTGGTTGATATTGTGAGTAAGTGGGAGTTGCGCAAAGAAGAAAGAAGCTGTGCGACGCACGCAAGAGTAGAGACTCTGCGGTTAGAAGGACTGCGCAATGGAGAGGTTGCGCGTCGCACCATCACAGAAGGAGATCCTGTAGACAGAAGAGCTGCATTATATCAGTAGGACTGCCACAGAACCTGGTCCAAGACACTTGAGTCTTGGCCAACCCATTAGGTTCACTTCGGGTGAGACTTCAGATCGCTTCGCGGTCTGTCGCCGAAAGGGCCAGTGAGCTGGGGGTGTTGTTGATTGATAATAGTAAACCCGGGTCTGCCCATGCAATCAACAGGAGTGCAGGCAGGGATCGTTCCCTTTTAGGAGTGCAATTTCCCTTCGAGCAGTCATCACAGGTAGACTCATGCAACATTTTGAGTTACTCTTCCTTCTATGTGGTGGATGCCATGGAATTTTTTTCTCAGGTTGTTTTCTTTTGGCAGGTAGCTTGATGGGGGACTCCTACTTTTAGCCTTATTAGTCAGCAGTCGTTCCCTTTCAGGAGTGCAGGCAGCAGTCATTCCCTTTCAGGAGTGCAAGTTCCCTTCGAGCAGTCGTCGTAGGTAGACTCATGCAACATTTTGAGTTACTTAGTTCGAGCAGTCATTCCCTTTGAGTTACTCAAGTTGTTTTCTTTTTGCAGGTAGCTTGATGGGGGACTCCTGCTTTCAGCCTTATCATGGTGGATACCTGTCAGCAGCCACTTCCTTCTTCAACCAAGTAATCATTATGCCGCTTCCTTCTTCAACCAAGTGATAGTCTGCATAAAATCTTAGAGATTATAAAACTGGTGTGTGGCATAACGAATCTTGTAGTTCCCCAACATGACCTATCCTTCTTTAGTTCTTCTCCAGCAAGACTCTAATAGTCGGTACTCATCATTGAGGAAATCTCTACACAGATCCATACTAAGGTCTCTCCAACACTGGGCCAGAGTATAAATCCCATCCTTGCTAAGTGTACTGTAACCCACATTGCTAAACACAACATCCTTTATAAGGTTGGTCAAAAGAGGGCCAATCGACCAATCCAAAACCCTTCCCGTTTTTGGATAAACCCTAGTCGTTATGTAAGTCCTCCCACCTTCTCCAAAGATCTCCACGATTGAATGATCAACCTGCAATTTCCATTGCCACTGTTAATGTTATTGACCAAATTTTGCACTACAGTACACCTATCTTATGCAGAGAATTCTATCTTACTAGGACTCGGAGTGAAAGGCGATTCTCTTTGAAGGATTCCACATTCTTCACGAAACTTCCATATGTGGTCCTATCAATGTCGCTTTGTAATGAAGATCGATATGCTAAAGTTAATCCACTCTGTTCATTTGTTAAGTTAACCTTTCCTTATTAAAATCCTGTAAAACAAAACACATATCAAAATCAGAAAGCACTTGGTATATGATTCTATGAAAGCTAAATCTTTCTATTTCAGTCAATTTGGTCTGTAGGGCACGTGTTAAGTTGAATTTTCCAATTTGATTGTTTGGTGTGATAAATCAGAAAGTATTACGTATATGATTCTCTAAAAGATAAATCTTTATATTTCAGTTAATTTATTATGTAGGGTACATGTTAAGTTGAAATTTCCAATTTGATTGATTGGTATGATATCAAAAAGCAC
Organism: Pseudotsuga menziesii; assembly: GCA_001517045.1. Taxonomy (NCBI): domain Eukaryota; kingdom Viridiplantae; phylum Streptophyta; class Pinopsida; order Pinales; family Pinaceae; genus Pseudotsuga; species Pseudotsuga menziesii. Next base: position 151,938 of record LPNX011195782.1, read on the forward strand.
TATGTATATGATTCTACAAAAGATAAATCTTTCTATTTCAGTAAATTTGGTCTGTAGGGTATTTTCAGTAAATTTGTTCTGTAGGGTATGTGTTAGATTAAAATTTCCAATTTGATTGATTTGTATGATATATTTTAAATCTCTTTAAAAAACACAAGAATATGGATGTTGTGTGAATTAGAACTTAAATCTATTATGATGTCCTCGATCCCAACAATATTAATCAATATGTCATACACAAGAATTTTATATCTATCAAAATTTAAACTTAGTGCATTTGTCTAACAACATCTTATTCTAGTCAAGATTTATAGTAGAAGATTGGACACAGAAAAGAGTTTTGCTGGTGAAATAGGTAAGCATTGAGTCCATGTAGGGTTGTTTGGTAAGCGATTTCTCAAATGATAAAATTGTTTGGTACATAAGTTAGCAGAGAATGGGGATCCTTAGTTGCTCTTTATATTATGAGATAAGTAGTTTTTTCAGCCAAGTAGCAGTAACCCATTTACTGTAGAACTTGTATGGCTTACCATAGAACTTGTATGCTTTCATCTGAAATCCTTGGACATTGTCTGCAAAATTTCAATTCATACAATGGGGCAAAGAATTGATCACATATTTGAGAGTAGTGGTGCATTCACTTATGCTCCCACAGAACTTGACAATATACATTAATGGGAGGAAAATATAGGCTCCAAACCCATCCTATCTCGGGGAATGTGTTGGAGGAACACAGAATGTCTAGAATACAAAAAAAAAATCTAAAATTATGTTGCATATTTGATGTATGATATTTATATATCCCAATTGGATCTTCTAGCGTGTGAGATAATATAGATTCTCAGTTTCGAATTTTTGCATCCTTTATAATAGTGTGTATGAGAGGCATCCAGGCCTTTCTCAACTATGTGGATCGTTTATCCCCTTACAATCTAATGGTTAACTTCACTTTGTACATGTATGTCACCTTGAGTTTGGTGGTAGGATATGAGATTGCATTTCGGGATTTGAATGTTATTCCCTCTTCATACCATTCACCAATGATCTCATCGTGGTTCTTTGTACAAGTACACTATAGTACCCACTCATTGGGATTGAACGATGCCATACATATTCGTTGCTCATTGTGTATATTATTCACATCGACATTGGTATGTTTTATGAGCCATTGAACCATTTCAACACAGGCACGAAGCCCTAAACTTGCAACAGCATTTTTAATAGATGACCTTTGAAAATTCTTTATCCTCTTGCTGAGTTTTATTTGGCTCGGATGAAGATGAAAGTCCTACTCCATCCTTGATCAACAAAAAAAATTCCTTGCACTGATGGGCATTGTCTATACCAGTGTGATGTGAGGTGTTAGTGTAAACTAACATCTTTGTCTCTTTTGGTTAAGTTTCCATCTTAGCAGTTATTGGCCCTTTTCCCTTCGGATTATTCTTTATTTGTTTCTTGGGAGCCATTTATAAGAGTTTGCAGTGCATCCATTGTGAACAACATACTATTTAACAACAGCTCAGGTTACAAACTCTGAATTCTCAGCTGTTTCCCTGGCAGGAGTAGTTGACCAATGATATTGTATCTTAGCTCATCAAAAGACTTAAGGAGGACCCTTCTCCTCCGAAAGGATACACTTGTGATACGCTCTTTCCCGACAAAGGAGGGGAAGGCAATAAAACTAACCGACGATAAGCCCTTTCTTCCTCCACTTACTTTTGGGGCCTTGAGAGTCTAAAGGGGGTGACTTGTGGGGGGGGGTGCTTTTTACATTACCAATGTTAGGAAAATAACTAAAAGAAAGTTTATATGAAATAAAAAAATGTTTCATTCTTTATCAGCTAGGTATAGACTTGGCAAAATATGCATTTAAACTAAACTGAAACTCACCCATATTTGAGCAGCATCTTCTTTCTAAAGAGTGATGGGCGCATGGCATATTGAGGCCAAGTGACTTAACATAAGCGAACCTTTCAGAAAAGTGAAATAAATGTTAGGATTGGGGTTAAACTTTGAATGACAACAATGTTCAAAAGTTTGGTGTCTTCCTAGGTTGTTAGGTAATGCATTAAAAAAGAATGGAACAAGTAGGTAGGGTCTATCTAACAAAATACAATGGAAATCTAGGGCCTTTCAAATGATAAGCTTTCCAACAAGGGCTAGCACATCACAACTATTCATTCAAAATACCATTGCTGGAACACAGGCCAAAAGTGATATTTACTAAGGGCTTAAAAAAGGGTCGCATTCAAATGTCATAATATGAAGGTTGGGATCTATGGCGGTCAGGTAAGTAATAGCAACAATCTTCTTTGGGTTTACCTTTACTCCTTTTGTTGATACAACGGGCCCATGAATTATATTTCTTCCTTCCCAAAAATTCATTGTTATTTGTTTGCATAAAACTGATTATCTTATACTAGTTTAAACACTGTCTCTATGTGCTTGAGATGCAAGCTCCAATTTTAGTTGTAGACTAATATCTAATCAATGAACAAAAGTACAAACTTCTGCAGGTATGGACAGAATAAGTAATTCATCACTGCCTAGAAAGTAGTTGGGTCGTTGCATATTCCAAAAGGCATTACACAAAATTCATACAGGTCTTCATGGGTACAGAAGGCTATTTTGGGAATGTTCTCTTCTCGTATCCTTATTTGGTAATATACCGATTTTAGACCAAACTTGGATAAATACTTAGCACCGTGAAGTTCATCCACAAATGGAATGGAAAACTTATATTTAATAGTAATTTGATTTAATGCTTGATAGTAAATACAGAGTCTATAGGAACCAACTTTTTTACTTACGAGTATGACTAGTGTTGAATCCATATTCCAGAGATAAGGCCATTTTATTGAGTGAGAATTGACAGGGTAGGGCCAGCCTCTAAAGGTCCATATTCTAGCGTCACAGGGCTAAGTTCACAGAGGATAATCTACCATAAGATAAGGCTAGGTTCTTAGGGGACAATCTACCACACTATAGGCCACCCTTATGCTAGATAATTTACAATATAATAAATCCAGGTTCTAAGAGGACAATTTACCATATGATAAGGATGGAGGGAAAAGCCACCTTTAACTCGTAAAGTTACCCTATGGATAGGCCACCCTTCCACTAGTAAAATTACCATCTCTTGGAAAGTGTTTGACCTTCTAACCTCTTCGGAGCTATTCTCTTCCTTATTTTCCCCGTACCTCCCTCCTAAGATTAATAAAGTAAAGTGTCTTTTTATAAAATTCATATCCTAGCTGGCTGTTTGGGCATCCATTATCTCCTAGCAGTAGTCTGAAGCCCGTCCTGTTTGCTCGCCAGTTTGGTTGAGTAAATAAATCCCTTCCTAATTAAATTACTGAACTTCTATTATACTTTTTCTTGGATGAAAGTTCTCCTTGTACCCATGGTTGGATGAAAGTAATAAAGCATCTTGCGGGTCCTTGAGCAAATTCTATATGGAGTGCTTCCTGCCACTAGAAATGGTAGGTAACAACACTAGATTGTTTAGTTAAGATTGCCTCCTCCGACTATAGTTGGAGAATTCCCATCCTTAGAGTTCAACTAATCTGCGCATGGGTGTTGCACCTAAACTGAACACATGATGGGTGAGATGGGTTAGTCATCCATTTCATAGAGAAGAGTTAGAGCTGTGATTCTTTTGGTCAACTGCTGAGCTTGGTGAATGTTATTAAAAATTTTCATTCATTCAATCACTAAGTACTTATTCTTGGGTTGTATGCACTTCTTAAAAGTAAAACCAACAAATTGACAGCAAAGCGAGTGGTGAATGATTCAAATTGTATACCCAACAATAAGTAAAACCAACATATTGACAACAAAGCGAGTGGTGAATGATTCAAAATGTATGCCCAACAATGGTGGGCACTCTCCTGTAGCATATGGAAGGTACACAATTTATTGCAGAAAACACATATTTTCATGTGTGGTACACAATTTATTGCAGAAAACCCAAATTTTCATGTGTGGTACACAATTTATTGCAGAAAACACAAGCTTTCATGTGTGGCATCGACGATAGGTATCAAAATTTAAACTTATGGCACATGAAAGTGGTTCCCACATCATGGTTTATTTGCTGGCCTCAATCTTACAATTAATAATTATAGGATAGGGCAAGCACTTGCTTGTTTCCCCTAGATAATGTATACAAATTATGTCAAAGAAAGTGAGGTATTAAGAATGTCTCGGACACGAGCAATAAAATCGTGTTCTAATTTGCACAACATGCATATTACCCTGAATGATGAAGGGGGCATCTAAAGATAAAATACTAGGTCAAGATCCTTTTTGTTAACCATTTCCATGTAAATGGAAGGCAGGATCATGGGCACTTTCATGGATTCTATCAGACTAAGCTAACAACTATAGGTTAGGCAAGCATAGGCCTCTTCCCATGGGATTGAGTCTACAAATGATCTTAAATAAAATTAGATATTAGGAAGGTCGTAGGAATTCACAACTATAGCCCTGTTATTCTCAGAACATGGGTGTTGATCTTAGTGACAAAATATTGACTTGAGTAAGACCCTATAAGGTACCCTAGGGCCCCTAGTTGTCTCTTGGCAATATTTTTTTGGGACCAAGTAGGTTGATGCATGTAGGGTTCCTGGTTTGGTGTGTCCATTCTCTATCCCAGCTGGAACTCCGCCCCACTTGGAAATCCGCCTCGACTAAAACTCCACCACGGATGGAACTCTGCCTTGGCTAGAACTCCACCATGCCTGGAACTCTGCCTGATTGAATTTCTTTGTCTTGTAGAACCCATCTACTAGGTATTATATGTAAGAATATTGGGAGCTTGTTGTTTCCTCATCATTTGGATGAAAATATTGACCTCAACCTCGATTTTTTCATTCCTGCAAATCCCTTTGATGTGGCTATTGAAGCTTATGATTCCTGGAATATAGCCATGTGCTAACATTCCTTCAAACAATTTGAATGCAGTGGGACTAAAAGTATACAAAGAGTGTTGGGCACTTTAGATCATCTTCTTACATATGGAAAGGGTTGTTTTCATCAAACCATAGATGATAGGTCAATGATGGTGTTAAGTTTGCTAGAGGGAGTTGTGATTTTGTCCTGGCTGGAACTTTGCCCCGGCTGAAAATGTCCTAATGGCAACCATATCCCACTTGTTAGGTCATGTTTTTTATTTTCATATTCTAATACTTTTAGTTATGTTTTGAAGCTTGGTTTTACTTTTTATTCCTAGAAAATTTTGGTGATTCGCATAGTTTGAATTTTTTCCCTTTAGCTTTTATGATTTTTTATTTCTTAGTTTATTTTTACAAGTTTTGGTTTGATTTCATAATCAAAGGGCTTATATAAGGATTATATAGATTAAAAAAGTATAAAAAATAGCATAAAAGTGTAATTGAGACTTCTAAACCAAGTTTAAACCCTTATCATTAGCTTAATTTTTGCAAATCATCAACCTAGTTTTTCTTGTAGCGCAAGTAAAAAACAAATGCACATAGGTGCTACAAGAAAGTCGTGCAAGTTAAAAATCATCTTTCAATGTTGCAGAGATTTAGTTCTCTAAACGCCGACACTACAGCAGCATAGTGGTTTAAAGTGCCGACGAGATAGTTGATAGAGCTTTTGATCGTCGATCGCAAAGCTAATGGTCTAAAGCGCCGACACTGCGGCAGCATAGTGTCTTGAGGTTTTGATGCATTAGAGATTACTGCTTCCGATCACTAACACGTTAGTAATGGGAAGTGCTGATTCGTTCAGTCTTGAACCTCCGATCGCCGATGCTGAGAAAGATTAGTTGTTAGTGATGGGAGACGCCGATAGCGTGGGAACATTCAAATGTTAATCACTGTGACAAGTGTGAATATCATCATGAAGGTGAATCATGGCAATTTCTTGCAGAAGTGATGCAATAATGATAGCAAACCATAATGAGACAAAGTCATTTCGAATCACATTTTTTTTCCTGAAGTGCACGTAGAGCAAGTGGAGATTGTGGCGGAAAATTAGTACTTGAAAATCAGAATTTTTAAAAAGAGTGAAAATTAGGGCTTTCAGGAGCGGTTGTCTGGAGTGTCAAAACGGTAAGAGAAAATTGGGCATGCAGTTCGACACCTGACAGATAGGAGAATAGGATTCATGCTGCTGGATTAGTTGTTTTAATAGGTAAGTTGTGAACTAATTTCCAAGATTTATTAATTTGGGGTGTTTCTAAACAGAAGATTAATGATTGAATTGAGGGTAGATTATTAGTTGTTAAGATTAATTGATACTAAATGATGGATTCTTGGTAATGAAGTTAAAGTATTGTCCAACTTAAAAGACAGTAAGAGTGTGTTGTATATATAGAATTTGTTTGACAATATTTCAAAATGAAAAAGCGTGGAAAGACCAATAGGGAAGAACCCTCAGACTTAAGTTGGGTGAAAAACTTTCCAGATTGTGCACAGTTGTTTGCAGAAGCAGGATGGTTAGTGTTCTTTGAAAAGATTGAAGGTTATCATTCAGAGGTTTCTTACAAGTTTGCTCAATGTTTAAATAAGGACGTAGTGTCTTTTGTCACTTTGAAATTCAAATTAACCAGGGAGTTACTAGCAGAAGCAACATGGATTCTGGATGAGGGAGAATTTTGGTTCAAAAGGGTGCCCTTCACCTTTGATGCAAAGAGATATTTTCTTCGAGGTGTAGTAGCAGACTGGGGAAAAGGTGTTCCCATTCAAAAATTTAAACCTGAGTGGATTGAACCTATCAAAATATTACAAAGCTATGTCACCTGTGAGGGGAGATTTGCCTTTGTGTTTAAATATCATTTTAGATTCCTTCAACATCTCAGTCATGAATCTAAAATGAATCTTCCTTTCTTCTTTTTGAAAATATTACAGAAGATGTCATGTAGAGTGAGAGAACACTAGGCCCATACAAAACAATGAGTTTTTCACCATGGGCTCATAAAACTCATCATAAGTACTATATTGCAGAAAAGAGAAAAGACATGGAAGCAATTCTTATTTTGGTCAGTTTTCAAGACTGAGCAAGAGGAACAGTCCCAAAAGAGACAGGAAGATAAGGGTCAAATTCTGATTAAGAAGCTTAGAAAGAAGGTCATAGTCAAAGATGAAGAAACTGATAAACTAGGAGAAGCTTCAAATCAGGAAAATGAAAATATTGAGTTTGCACAATGAGTAAATGTCAAGGAAAGCAAATTTTTATAGTAAAAGATGAAGGAATTTAAGCCAATTGAAGAGGTTTTACCTGTAGAACCAGTTCAAGATGTAAAAGAAGATATTAAGGAGCAGAAGCAAAGCCCTATTACAGTATTGTCAGAAGAGGATGAAAAATACTTTTCTGATGAGGTTAGAGTTCCTCTTACTAATGAAGCTAGGGTTTGTGCTAAGAAAGAAATTCACACTCATTGTGATGAGGAAACCGTGTCCAAAAAGAAAAGAATGAAGGTTGTCGAATTTGCCTCAATAACTCATCAAGGAAAGGTTTTGAAGATGTTGGGAGAGGTTGGAGCAGTCTGGAGACCTAAGACAAGGTCGAAGAACAAACTTAGGTTAAACATGAAAAATCTACTGAATCCCAAATTTATTAAAGAAAATGTTACAGTAATAGAAGATTCATCATCTCAAGATAAATTGGATGATAGTGAAGATGACAATAAAGAAATGATGAAAAGTAAAAAACCAATAGTATCAAAAGATAAATACGTCTTCACTGATAGTAAGATCTTTGATATTTTTTTGGAGATTTGAAATCAGATGATTCAAGAACAACAGCAAAATGAGGTAAAGGGTTCTTGTCTAGAGAAAAGAGAGATAGTTGAAGAAGAAGTTCACTGCAATACTAAAACTGAAGAACATCCAGATATTTTTGTGACTTCCACAGAGCTTATGAAGGAGGATGAAGAAATCTATAAGAAGATGAGAATCCCATGGACACCAGAAGGGATGCAAACAATATCAGGAGACAAATGTATTGATTCTGAAAAGGAAAACCTGCAAAGAAGCATTAAGCAATACAAACATCAAGTTGAATATATGCATGAAACTAATGATGGAATTAGTTAATACAAATAGGAGACTTAGAGAAGACTTAGAAGAGGTTAATAGTCATTACCAGGAATTAATTGCAGTTTCAAGGGAAGCTCTTAAAAGGAAAAGGCAAACAAAGAATCAGTTCACACAGCTAAAACAAATTATCCAAGAGTTGACTTAGCAGAACAAGAAGCTAACAAGGAGGGTTGCAGACTTGGAGATAGATCACTTGAAAGCTAGAAGGGAAGCTCAGGCCTTGGAGGGGATTGCTTTACTAGCTGAAGCAGCTATAGACTTGTAAAGTTAGTTAAGAAAGTCAGTTATTAGTTAAGTTTGGAAAGTCATTTTATTTTTGTATAATGATAGTTTAGATTGAACTATTCGATAGATAGCCTAAAAGCAGTTAGGGTTCAGTTATTCAACTGATTTTGAAGGAATAGGATAAATGTAAGTCTGAAAGAAGACAAATGGTGCGATTTTTTTGCCGACAAGGGGAGGCTATCAGGATTTGTTTATGAGATAAGTGAAAGACTCTTATGTGCTTTTGATGACTGAACTATGAAATATATGCACTATATGCCCTTCAGATTATTTACTACTTTCATTTCTAATTTGTGTTAATTACTCAGTTGGTATATTCATTTCATGTTTAATGTTTTTATGCTTGAAATGCTTTCTACCTGTGGCTGAAACTCAGTATTGTGTTTACTCTATTGGATTATGATTTCTATGTTATGCATCTCTGTCATTTAAATACTCATGGTTTAGTGTTTGCTTTGGTTTTATGAATGTTTCCCTCTTGTCTTCAAACTATTCAACCAAAACCCTAGAAAACCCTATTTTACTTTATTGTGATTATTAAGATTGTGTTTGCTTGCTCTTTTGTAGTATGAGAACAAATTCTAGCACTAACACCACTCAAAGGCCAAAGGTTTGCTCTAGAGAGATTATGTGGTTTCCTTAGACAAATATCTACTGTGCAAAACCTTCTAATGGCATCTATATCCCATTCAAAGGTCAATGATCCAATCTACAACATTTGTGTTGATTCAAGGCCTTCATCATGACCCATCAACCCAAGAAGCTTCATTTGGAATATAAGTCCCTTGATTTCCTCCCTCAACCTTGATCAAGGGATCAAGACCCATTCTTGGTGCACAAATACTCATTACAATACCTAGTGACCTTTGAGGCGTAAGAACTCTTCCCTGCTTAGAACTCTACCCCAGCTGAAACTCTGTCTCGGCTGCAACTTTTCCATGCATGGAACTCTACCCCTCCTGGAACTGTGCCTTGGATGAAACTTTGCCATGGCTGGAACTTTGCCCCACCTGAAACTATGCTCGCCTGGAACTCTGCCTCGACTGGAACTCTGCCCAGGCTGGAACTCTACCCCGACTGGAACTTTGCCCCACCTGAAACCATGGTCTCCTGGAACTCTGCCCCGCATGGAACTTTACCCCGTCTGGAACTTTGCCCTGCATGGATCTCAGCCCCGGCTGGAACTTTTCCCCGACTGAAACTCTGCCTCGGTTGGAAATTTGCCCCGGCTGGAACTCTGCCCCGACTGGAACAATGCCTTTCATGGAACTTTACCCCAGCTGGAACTATGCCTTGCATGGAACTTTACCTCGGTTGGAACTCTACCCCGAGTGCAACTATTTGTCTTGCAAAACCCATCTACTAGGTATTATATGTAGGAAGATTAGGATCTTGTTGTTTGCTGATGATTTGGATGAAAAGCTTGACCTCAACCTCAATGGTGGTATTTTTGCCCTAGCTAGAACTTTGAAAAGACATGTATTTGATGGCATAATGGAAATGCTTGAGTTTCTATTTTGTAAATCTCTTCTTGGTTTCTAGTTGATCTATTTGGTTCATTGATCTGTATCTTGCTTCACTTATATGGTGGTTTGAAACCTCGTTCATGGCCCATTAACCCTAGAAGATTCAATGAAATCCTATAGCCCTTGATTTACTTCCCTAGCATTGTCAAAGCCTTGAAACCTATCATTGGCGTCTAAAATGTCCTAATGGTGCACAAATACTCATTACGGTACCTTGTCTTGACCTTTGAGCCCTAAGAACTCTGCCCCAGCTGGAACTCTGCCTGAGCTGGATCATTGCCGCGCATGAAACTCTACCCTGCCTGGAACTCTGCCTTGTCTGGAACTCTGCCCTACATGGATATTTTCCCTGGCTAGAACTCTGCTCTGACTGGAACTTTTCCCCGGCTAGAACTCTACCTCAGCTAGAAATCTACCTCATTTGGAACTCTGTCCCGGCTGCAACTATTTCTATTGCAGAACCCATCTACTAGGTATTATACATAGGAAGATTAAGAGCTTTTTATTTTCTCATCATTTGGATGAAAAGATTGACCTCAACCTCAATGGTGGTATTTTTGCCCCGGCTGGAACTTTGCAAAGACATGTATTTGATGGCATAATGGAAATGCTTGAGTTTCTATTTTGTGAATTTCTTCTTGGTTTCTAGTTGATCTATTTGGTTCTTTGATCTATATCTTGTTTCACTTATATGGTGGTTTGAAACCTCGTTCATGGCCCATTAACCCTAGAATCTTCAAAGAAAGCCTATAGCCCTTGATTTCCTTCCCTAGAATTGTCAAAGCCCTGAAACTTATCATTGGCATGTAAAATGTCCTAATGGTGCACAAATACTCGTTACAATACCTTGTCTTGACCTTTGAGCCCTAAGAACTCTTCCCTGCATGGAACTATGCCTCGGCTGGAACTCTGCCCCAGGTGGAACTCTGCCTTGGCTGGATCATTGCCACGCATGGAACTCTACCCTGCCTGGAACTCTGCCCCATCTGGAACTCTGCCCTGCATGGATCTCTACCGCAGCTAGAACTCTGCCCCGGCTGGAACTATGCCTCAGCTGGAACTCTGCCCCGGTTGGAACTCTACCTTGCATGGAACTTTACCCCGACTGGAACTCTACCTCAATTGAAACTCTTCCTCGGCTAGAACTCTGCCCCAAGTGGAACTCTACCTTGCATGGAACTTTACCCCGGCTGGAACTCTACCCCAACCGCAACTATTTGTCTTACAGAACCCATCTACTAGGTATTATACATAGGAAGATTAGGAGCTTGTTATTTGCTCATCATTTGGATGAAAAGCTTGACCTCAACCTCAATGGTAGTATTTTTTCCCCAGCTGGAACTTTGCAAAGACATGTATTTGATGGCATAATGTAAATGCTTTAGTTTCTATTTTGTAAATTTCTTCTTGGTTTCTGGTTGATCTATTTGGTTTGTTGATCTGTATCTTGTTTTGATTATATGCTGGTTTGAAACCTCGTTCATGTCCCATTAACCCTAGAAGCTTCAATGAAAGCCTATAGCCCTTGATTCCTTCCCTAGCATTGTCAAAGCCCTGAAACCTATCATTGGCATATAAAATGTCCTAATGGTGCACAAACACCCATTACAATACCTTGTCTTGACCTTTGAGCCCTAAGAACTCTACCTTTCCTGGAACTCTGCCCTGCTTGGAACTCTGCCCCATCTGTAACTCTACCCTACATGGATCTTTGCCCCAGCTCAAACTCTACCCCGGATAGAACTCTGCCCTGGCTGGAACTTTGCCTTGCATGGAACTTTACCCTGGCTGGAAGTCTGCCCTGACTACAACTATTTGTCTTGCAGAACCAATCTACTAGGTATTATACGTAGGAAGATTAGGAGCTTGTTGTTTGCTCATCATTTGGATGAAAATATTGACCTCAACCTCAATGGTGGTATTTTTGCCTCGGCTGGAACTTTGCAAAGACATGTATTTGATGGCATAATGGAAATGCTTGAGTTTCTATTTTGTAAATTTCTTCTTGGTTTCTGGTTGATCTATTTGGTTCGTTGATCTGTATCTTGTCTCGCTTATATGGTGGTTTGAAACCTCGTTCATGGCCCATTAACCCTAGAAGCTTCAATGAAAGCCTATAGCCCTTGATTTCCTTCCCTAGCATTGTCAAATCCTTGAAACCTATCATTGGCATATAAAATGTCCTAATGGTGCACAAATACTCATTACAGTACCTTGTCTTGACCTTTGAGCCCTAAGAACTCTACCCTGCCTGGAACTCTGCCCCAGTTGGAACTCTGCCTTGGCTGGATCATTGCCGCACATGGAACTCTTCCCTGCCTGGAACTTTGCCCCATCTGGAACTCTACCCTGCATGGATCTCTACCTCGGCTGGAACTATGCTTTGCATGGAACTTTACCCCTGCTGGAACTCTGCCCTAACTGCAACTATTTGTCTTACAGAACCCATATACTAGGTATTATACATAGGAAGATTAGGAGCTTATTGTTTGCTCATCATTTGGATGAAAGCTTGAACTCAACCTCAATGGTGGTATTTTTTTCCCAGCTGGAACTTTGCAAAGATGTGTATTTGATGGCATAATGGAAATGCCAATGAGTTTCTATTTTGTAAATTTCTTCTTGGTTTTTGGTGTTTATTTTTTTATGGTTCGTTGATCTGATATCCCATTCAAAGGTCAATGATCCCATCTAGAGGATGTGTGATGATTCAAGGCCTTCATCATGGCCCATGAGCCTAGGAAGCTTCATTTGGCATATAAGTCCCTTGATTTCCTCCCTCAATCTTGATCAAGGCCTCGAGATCCATTCTTGGTGCACAAATCCTTGTAATGGTACCTTGTCATGACCTTTGAGCCCTATGAACTATGCCCCGGCTGGAACTCTGCCCTTCCTAGAACTCTGCCCCCCTAGAACTCTGCCCTGCCTGGATTTCTTTGTCTTGCAGAAACCATCTACTAGGTATTATCAGTAAGAATATTAGGAGCTTGTTGTTTGCTTGAAAGCCTATAGCCCTTGATTTCCTCCCCTAGCATGGTCAAAGCCTTGAAACCTATCACATGTGTATAAAATGTCCCAATGGATACCACATCCCACTCAAAGGCCAAAGGTTTGCTCTAGAGGGATTATGTGGTGTTTTGGAATTTCTTGGAATAATATTTTATGTGCATGGTAAATCGAACATCTATATTGTACTGTTTATTTGTGATTTCAGAAATGGATGGTTTTGCATAACATTTGTTACTAAGAGTATAAACGTTGTTATTTTTTAGGGTTTTGTTTGCTTCGAGGCTTGTGAAACCAAAGTTGGCCTTCTGATACTATGGCCATAATACAGGTTCGTGTTATATTTGAACAATCCAATATCCTTATTGATGTATTGAGCTACATGAATTAAATATGTTATTGGATGACCATCTCAGGAAGACTTGACTTATAAAGTCATCAAGGAAAGTAATGGCCACAACTTCTTTTACTATTTGGGAGTTAAGTGCAATGGTTTGTGACGCAGCAAGTGTCACACATTTAATAAACATCGTGAGCAAGTACATTGGTGGGAACCCATAACATTGCATGTCGGTGCCGCACGGGGCCATAACTACAAGCTTCGGTCTGCATCAAGAATGGAAAAAGAATCCAAGCAAAAAAATTATGACGTTGAATATCGGTTTAAGAAGAATAGGAAGGATGTGGAGATTGTTGCCATTCGTAGAGAGGTCCAAAGAGAAGTATGATTCTTGTATTGATGTTTTATTTCCAGACATATTAAAAAAAGGACACTAGCTTAGCTTTTTATCCTTGTTTTTCTTGTAATAGGGGGTGAAAGGTGCAGATGAGTTGAGCAAAGATGCAGTGGCATGCGTCAAAAGAATCATTACTGAATATGATGCACAAGCCAGTGAAAAAAAATCTGCACTAACGAATATTGTTCATAAGAAGGTTATCAAAGATAAAGATTGGGAGGCCCTAAGAAAAATCTTCAATGAGTCACTGTGGGTAGGAATTTTCAATTCCTATTCAATACCAGTCTTGCATGGCATTTGGAGAACTAACATGTATTGAATATCCTATCATTGCAATAGATATATTTATCTAGCTCTTCTAATTCGCCCAAGGATGATTACATGTCTATTGACGATACAGTCAGCGTACGTTTTGTAAACCCCTCCATGTTTTGATACATATTGAAAATGCCTGAATTAATATCCATCTTATTGAAAATATTTCCTCTTTTTTGCAGGGAAATAATATAACTGTGGGTCAATCGTTTACATATTATTTGAATCAAACCCCTGATATTTCTGAAGATGTTGAATTTTCTTTGTGTGACATGAAACCTAGAGGTGTCAGTCAGGAAAGCATTCAACAACATGAGAAGACATCTGAACGTGTTCCTTTCATCCCACCATCATTTGACAAGACTCTAATTGATTTAAATGTTGTAACGTCCCCGAGCCTCTGACTGATGAAGAGGATGCTACCATGCCATTAAACATCTGGGCAAACCGCCCCATGAACATGAACATACATAAAACCGAAATGCTTGTACATAAAACATGCTAAGATGCATAATCATTCACATACACAGCGGAAGCAAACATACATTCATTCAGGCATTCAACATGTTCATTATAATTCATTAAACATCAAATATGATTACAAAGATTGAACACAAGAGTACTTATCTTATGAATAATTCACCCCACAACCAGCTGCGTCGCTGCAACGTTCCACCCAAACATAGGCCAACATGCTCCTTAATCTCTCAACAACATTTCCACCCCCAAGCTGGGCATGATTTCCCCAAGGAATAAGGAACAAGCAGTCGTACACATAGCCAAGGATACCCAAATCAGCCAAGCCAACACAGTTGGGTTTATCATACCATCAACAAGACATCCAATCCAACATGGCTAGGTTTATCAGGCCATCAAGGAGCTGAGAAAGGCTAAATGCTAAGATGGTGAACTCATTGAAGAGCTAAGGACACCTACACTAGAACTAGCCTGACTTCTAGGACACCCACACACACCCAACACAAGGAAATCAGTCCCTTCTCTGCTACATAGTCCCTCAGGCCCTGATCTCCCTTCTAGTGCTATTCAGGGGTTGTGGAGAAGAAAGCCATCCCACTAGCTCTGTCTGTGCGATTCCCAAACACACCAGGTTTATCAAGCAAACCAATCCCTCATCCCCACTCCAACATAGTCCAAAGACCAACCACTGCATACACATAGCCAAACAAGCGATTCATAGCTTGGATAGGGAAAATCGATCCATAAGTTGTTCTTGGCCCTATCATGGCCAAAACAACTCCATAACAACCTATATCAGCTCCAAGATGTAATGGAAACCACATCCAATGAAAAATGTGGGGAAGACAACGGCCCCAGGCTCAATAATGAAGCAACTGAAAAATTACACAGTCTGCAATGGAAGAAGAAATCGGACTCTCAACCTGTGCATGAGGAAAACATACACACAAACCACCAAATCCATATGGAAAACACACCCCACCACAGAAAACGTAAATGACAACCAAAAATGGCTCTCCTCCTTGCGACATGAGAAAACTAATGGGAAATCCCAATTGGTTCCTGAGGAGAATGATCCCTCCCTTGCATGAGGATTAACAGAAATGATGGAGAGTGGGAGAGTGGAAGCGTCCCCTGTTGTTTTCCCTGCCCACGTGAATGGATTGAGAGTCTGCTGGTGGAGTGGGCATGTGGGAAAGGATTGACAGTCCTGCCACCCACCACTTCCCAGCAATAACTACCCCCAACTAACAACAGAAGTATTAAATGGGTGGTTGACACATGGCTTTTCCCCATAGGCTCAAGGTTTAACAATTCCCCCCCCTATCCTTAGGAAAATCATGCCCTTTTCAGTATGGTTGCAGTGACATAGCTGGTTGGGGTGTATTTAATTAAAAATCATATTTACATGATGCCAAAACTAATATGTGCCATATATCACGATGTACCATCGACAACGATTCCAACTGCCGAAACATAACATAACCAAATCGATGGTGTTTCCTTTTTCCTTTAGCTCCACACCATGATTAATTACAATATATCCATCATGTACATTTAATGCAATGGGTTCAAAACTGGGGTGTTACATTCCCCTCCCCCTTCAATAGCACTGCCCTCAGTGCTTTACAAAATTTGAACAAAATGCTACACTAGTACAGCCTCCGTGTTCCACAGAATTGAACAAAAATGGATGTTCCAACCGCATGGAATCCTCCAGCTCCCACATAGCCTCATCAGGTCCGTAGTGCTCCCATTGCAACTTTACTTGCCCTATGGCCCGGTTTCAGAGCATTGTGACCTTCCTATCGAGGATGCGCATTGGCTCAATTCAGAAATCTCCCTTGGGTTCCGCCTAAATCACATCCCAGTTTATCACATGGTTAGGATCATGTACATATCTCTTAAGCAAAGAAATATGAAAAACATTATGAGCTCTAGTACTAGCAGGCAATGAAAGTATATATGCAACTGGCCCTATTCTTTCAAGCACTTCAAATGGCCCACAATATCTTGGTGATAGCTTGGCATAACTTCCAAGCTTTAAGTAACTCTTCCTTGCCCTCACTCTAAGGTAAATGTGATCCCCAACACTGAACTCCCTGTTCACCCTATGCTTATCTGCATAGCTTTTCTATCTGCCGTGTGCTGCTTTCAGATTCTGCCTGATCTTTACAACCTATTGCTCCATTTCCTTGAGCAATTCCAGACCAAGCACAACCCTACTCACTGGATTATCCCAATTCACTAGTGTCCTAAACCTTCTTCCATACAAAGCTTCATACAGAATCATCCCCAAGGATGCCTGCTATCCATTGTTATAAGCAAAATATACCAAGTGTAAGTAATCTCTCCACTTGGTTGGTTTGTCCATCACATACATGCAAAGCATATCTTCAAGAACCTGATTAACTCTCTCTGTCTGCCCATCTGTCTGAGGATGGTAGGTAGTGCTGAAGTTTAGCTTTGTACCCAAATCTGCAAACAACCCCTTCCAAAAATTGGAAGTGAACTTGACATCTCGGTCAGAGACTATTGCCTTAGGCAATCCATGGAATTTGAAAATCTCCTTCATGAAGATCTTTGCAATGTCATCAGTCTTATGCGTAGACTTAACTGGTATAAAATGTGCTTCCTTTGTCAACTTTTCCACCACAACCATGATGGAATCATGTTGTCTCCAAGTCATCGGCAATCCTGTAATAAAATCCATGGAAATAACTTCCCATTTCCATTCTGGTACTGGAAAAGGCTATAACAAACGTGCTGGGTGTTGATGCCCAACCTTTACCTCCTGACATTTCATGCACCTTGAAATGTATTCAACCATTTCCTTTTTCATTCCTATCCAAAAGTACTATTTTCTGGCGGTAGCAATTGTCTTCTAGTATCCTGGATGACTAGAATACAGAGCTCGATGATTTCATCCATAACAACTCTCCTCAACTCTGCTACATTTGGAATATAAATTCTACCTTTATAACTAAGAAGTCCATCTTCTTCCAACTTATATCCCTCATTTATCTTCTCAAGACCTTGCTGCTGCAATTTGTCTTTTATCATCTCATACAATTCATCTCCAGTAGCATGATTAACAATCTACTGCCTCAAATCTGATTGGAAAATACTAAGGGATGCCACATACATTTCCTGCACCTTCCTGTTGAGTGCATCAACTACCTTATTCTCTTTTCCCTTTATGTGCTTGATTTCAAAATCAAATTCACATAAAAGCTCCAGCCATCTTGCTTGCCTAGCATTCAGAGTAGGCTAATCAAATAGATACTTCAGACCACAATGTTATGTCCTTAGTTCAAATATTCTACCCATCAAGTAATGCCTCCACATCTTGAGGGCATGTACTATGGATGCAAGCTCTAGATCATGAGTGGCATAGTTCTTCTCATGCTCCTTCAGCTTTCTCGACTCATAACATATCACGTGGTTGTCTTGCATAAGGACTCCTCCAAGCCCTTCTCCACATGCAGCGGTACACACCTCAAAATATTTCTCTGGATCTGCAACTTTCAATACTGGTGAGAATATTCTTCAACTGTTGGAAGCTTTCTTCACACCTTGATGTCCATTCAAACTTTATCCCCTTCTTTTGCAAAGAATTGATGGCATGTGCGACTTTGGAGAACCCCTCAATGAATCTCCTGTAGTATCCTGCAAGTCCCATAAAATATCTTACATCTGTCACATTCCTTGGAGTAGGCCAATCCATAATGGCTTCAATCTTTTCAGGGTCCACAAATATACCCTCTTCTGAGATAATGTGACCCAAATACTGAATTCTATCCCTATAGAGGTCACACTTGATCAACTTTGCATATAGCTGATGCTCCTGGAGCAATTGCAATGTCAATCTCAAATGCTCTTCATGCTCCTCCTCATTCTTAGAATAAATAAGAATGTCATCAAGGAAAAAAAGAACAAACTTGTCCAAATACCTGCTGAAGACACTATTAATAAGGCACATGAATGTAGCTGGTGCATTTGTGAGGCCAAATGGTACCACTACAAACTCATATTGTCCATACCTTGTTTTGAAGGATGTCTTATTGAATGTCTCCATGCTTTATTCTCACCTGATGGTAACGAGACCTCAAGTCAATATTGGAAAATACCCTTGCTCCTCTCATTTGATCAAAGAGGTCATCAATCCTAGGCAAAGGATATTTGTTCTTCATGCTAACCTTGTTCAACTATCTGTAATCAATACACAACCTGAGTGTACCATCTTTCTTCTTTACAAATAGAACTGGTGCTCCCCAAGGAGACACACTTAGCCGGATATACTTCTTTTCCAACAATTCTTGTAGTTGTATCTTCAACTCTAGGATCTCTAGTGTACTCATCCTGGAGGGTGTCTTGGACACTGGTGCTGCTCCTGGTACAAGTTCAATTGTGAAATCAATGTCCCTCTTTGGAGGAAGCCCTGGAATCTCTTCAGGAAACACATCCTTGAATTCCTGTAACACCTGATAGTCCTCCGACCTAGGAGTTTCATCCTCCGATGCCTCCAAAATCTGAGCTGCATACAACTGGAAACCTTTCCTACAGAAATTCTTCAACTGCATTGCCAAAACCTTCCGGACTGAAATCACCTTGGGAATACCTTTCATAACTACTGGGTTCCCTTCTTCATCCATGCATTTGAAAGTCTTATTGTAACAGTCAAGCTTTACCCTGTGAGCTTCTAACCAATCCATTCCAATGAGAACATCATAGGAACCAAGTGGTAGAACATTCAGATCTACACAAGTGACCAATCCATCCATGACAAATGGACATTTCTATACCACTTCACTAACCTTTCTCTTGGTTCCAGTGGCTAGCTAAACTAACCAAGATTTCGTATTCTTTACTTTCTCAAAAGCACAAATCTCCACTACTCTAGGAGTAATGTAACTGTGAGTAGAACCCGGGTCAGTCAAAATAGAAACAGATTGCTCAACAATCTTACCTGCAAATTCAACCACAGTTGACTGGTGATCTGTCAGGTGGTCCTCCAGTGCTACATAAATCCTAGGGATTTCCCTTGCTACTTGACCCAGTGTTTTTGCTTCTTGAATGTTGTAAGATGGTCTTGCACTCTCATTCTCAAGTGGACAATATCTGCGTAGGTGGGGTCCTTCACATTTCCAACATTTGAGTGGTCCTTTATTCTGTTGTGGATCTTTAGGCTTTTCTCCTGTCACTCCAACCGACTTACTCGCAGCTTGGGATGGCTGCTTTTGCTGATTCCTAAAGCTAGAAGGTTTGAAACCTTTCTTTCTTTGCTCAAACTTCTCATTCTTCTTGTCCTTCCATGCCTTATGGTAATCATGCTTACCTTTGCTTTGCTCATAGCAATACTTATCCTTCCTTATTGCTTCTTCAAGAGTTCTAGGTTCGTAAAACTCAATTCTATCTTTGTAAGACTGAGGCAATCCACTCAAAAACCATTGGAACTTCACTTTTTCATCTCTGATGTACACGACGTACCTCAATAGCTCCAAAAAATTATTTCCATACTCTTCCATGGTCTGTTGACCCAATCTCAACTCATGGAATTCCTTAATCTTGTCATCATAATACCTGTCAGAGAGGTATTTTTTCTTGAAATACTTCTTGAACTATTTCCACTTCAGTCTCCTTTCACTGATCCTCTTTACGTGCTTGAAGTGTTCCCACCAAATGGATGCCCTTCCATTCAGATTGAATATGGCGACTCTTGCCTTCATGTTTCTCGAATAATCCTGAACTTGAAAGTACTTCTTGATCCCAAGAAGCCAAGCTTTAGCCTCTTGTCCAGTCTTTACCTTACCATCAAATGTAGGATGTTTAGCCTTCTTAAATTCATCCCAAGAGCAATATATATGGTGTATCCTTCTTTTTCTTTTGCGAGAAGATGAGCATGAATCCCTGCTGGATTCTTCAGAGTCAGATGAACCACTAGAAGTCCTTCTCCTCCTCCTAGTATTGCTCATACTGCCTTCTGGTCTTGTTGTACCCTGCGCAAAGTCTATCTTTCTTTGCAAGTCTGTCAAACTCTACAACATAGCATCATTCAACTGATGTTGGTCTTCTTGGGATTTAATTAAGCTTCTCATGGTGGCTGCAACATCTGACGGTGTTTCTTGCAATCTCCTTCCATTAGACTCTATGTTATCAATTCCATTACAGACATTTTCTCCCATGGCATCTCGTGCACGCTCGTACGAATACCGAGCATCATATCCGTCATGGGTTCTAATAACTGAACCACCACTTACTTACCAAACTGTACCATCTGGAATACTTCCCTTGAAGGTGTTTATGATTCTGCAAATGTGTTAGTAACACAACTGTTAGATGCATAACATTGATATAAATAAGCATTACTTAACTTCTCCTGGAAAAATCATAAAATAACAATTTTGCCCAAACACAAAATTTTCTTCCTTTTTTTTATCCATGTAATCCACTGATAATCTACTAAAAAATCCACTGAAAAATAGTTGAAACTCGCTGAGAAATGCCACTTGGAAACTCAAAATTTCCCCTTTTCCCAATCGGACCTCTTCCCAACTAAAATTCTGAAACTTCAGCAGTCAAAACAACTAGCTTTCTCCGATGCTCATCGACGGTTTGATCCTCTATTTTTCTCCGATGTGTCGGATCCTTAATTATCTAAGCTTCTATACTATTATCAATGATTCCAAGGACTATTATCGCCGATGATATTATGACGACGATCGAAACCGTTAATCACTATGGTATCGACAAGGAAACGAACTCCCATAACGCAGTATCAGTGATCGGAAGCACTATTCTTCGGGTGGATAGTTCCTTAGGCATCCAAAACGATAGGAAACAAACCAACTGTGGGTTTCATGGACCATACACCCGTCGGTGGTCGAAACCTCTAATCACTATGTGTCAGCGATTCAAAACTAACGTGTCCGCTGCATCGGAGACCAGAGCACTATTAGCAGTTGAAAACTCTAATCGTTGGAATGATAGTCCAATTGAGAGCCACAACGGAGGTCCCACAAACAACTAAATTATTCTGACATTCATCGGTGGTCCAAACGACTAAATTATTCTAACGCCTCAGTGGACTCATCAACTAATTTCTCTGGATGTGTCGATGGTCCGAACCACTAATATTTTTCGATGTGTCGGCTCCATCACCTATTTTTTGCCGACGTTTTGGCGGTTGGATCTTCTAACTTTTTCCGATGATTTCAGCCCTTAGAGAATTTTTGTTCTCTTTTCTCCTCCGCATCAGTACCCTTATCATCTAACTTTCATTGAAGTTTTTTGTCGCATCAATGGCTCCATCATCTAAATTTCGCCAATGGTCTGTATCGGATGATCTTCCAACTAGGTGAGCCGACGTTTCGGTGGTCTTCAGGGGATCTCCACCACCATTTAGGCGGTTCCATCCACTAAATTTCGCTGATGATTTCCATACTTAGAGAATTTTTGGAAAAAATTTCCTCTTTCTCCTCCGCTTTGGTGCTCTCATCCTCTATCTGTCGCTGACGCCGAGATCTATATCGGACAGCCTTTTGACTAACTGTCCGGTGCATCGGAAGGGCTTCCCACTAAGTCTTCAGATGAGCTAATGGTTTAACACTTAGAATTTTTTTTTGAAATTCTTTCCACCTATCCCTCGTCGGGCGGCCTTCTAACTAGGTTATCCGCTGTATCATAGGAGCTTCTCACTAAGCCCTTCGATGATCCGACGAGCTCGGCACTTTGAAAAATTTCAACGAAAAATTTTCTGAAGATTTTCTATCATTCATTTTTCTTTTGGGCAGAGGGAAACCTGCCTCTGCTAACTTGCTTCTCATGGCCCTCTCATGCCCAATGCTGCAGTGATGGCTCTGATACCACTCTGTAATGTCTCTAACCCTCCGACCAGCAAAGAGGATGCTACCATGCCATTAAACATATGGGCAAACCGCCCCATGAACATGAACATACATAAAACCGAAATGCTTGAACATAAAACATGCTAAGATGCATAATCATTCACATACACAGTGGAAGCAAACATAAATTCATTCAGGAATTCAACATTTTCATTATAATTCATTAAACATCAAATATGATTGGAGAGATTGAACACAAGAGAACTTATCTTATGAAGAATTCGCCCCACAACCAGCTACATCACTGTAACATTCCACCCAACCATAGGCCAGGGTGCTCCTTAATCTCTCAGCAATGCTGCCACCCCTGAGTTGGGAATGAATTCCCCAAGGAATAAGGAGGAAGGAGGATTACACATAGCCAAGGATACCCAAATCAGCCAAGCCAATACAGTTGGGTTTATCAGACCATTAACAACACAGCCAAGCCAACATGGTAGGGCTTATTAGGCCATCAAGGAGCTGGGAAAGGCTAAATGCTAAGCTGGTGAGCTCATTGAAGAGCTAAGGACACCTACACCAAAACTAGCCTGACATCTTGGACACCCACACACACCCAACACAAGGAAATTAGTCCCTTCTCTGCTACACAGTCCCTCAGGCCTTGACCTCCTTTCTAGTGCTATTCAAGGGTTGTGGAGAAGAAAGCCAGCCCACTAGCTCTATCTGTGTGATTCCCAAACACACCAGGTTTATCAAGAAAACCAAGCCCTCACCCCCACTCCAACATAGTCCGAAGACCAACCACTGCATACACGCAGCCAAATAAGCGATTCACAGCTTGGACAGGGAAAATCAATTCTTGAGTCGTTCTTGGCCCTATCGTGGTCAAAATGACTCCATAACAACCTACAGTAGCTCCAAGACGTAATGGAAACCACAACCAATGAAAAATGTGGGGAAGAAAATGGCCTCGGGCTCAATAATGAAGCAACCAGAAACTTACACAGTCCGCAATGGAGGAAGAAATTGGACTCTCAACCTGTGCGTGAGGAAAAGATACACACATACGACCAAATCCGTATGGAAAACACACCCCACTGTAGAAAACGTAAATGACAGCCAATAAATATCTCTCCTCCTTGTTGTGTGAGCAAAACAATGGGAAATCCCAATCGGTGCCTGAGGAGAATGATCCCTCCCGTGAAGATGAATAGAAATGATGGAGAGTGGGAGAGTGGAAGTGTCCCCTACTGTTTTCCCTGCCCACATGAATGGATTGAGAGTCTGTTGGTGGAGTGGGTGTGTGGGAAAGGATTGACAGTCCTACCACCCACCACTTCCCAGCAATAACTACCCCCAACTAACAACATAAGTATTAAATGGGTGGTTAACACATGGCTTTTCCCCATAGGCTCAAGGTTTAACAATCCCCCCCCCCTATCCTTAGGAAAATCATGCCCTTTTCAATATGGTTGCAGTGACATAGCTGGTTGGGGTTTATTTAAATAAAAAGCATATTTACATGATTTCAAAACTAATATGTGTTGTATATCACAATGTACCGTCGGCAACGATTCCAATCGCCGAAACATAACACAACCAAATCGATGGTGGGGCTTTTTGCCTTTAGCTCCACTCCATGATTAATTACAATATATCCATCATGTACATTTAATGCAATGTGGTCAAGATTGGGGTGTTACAAATGTTGCATTTGAATTTTCACAATGTCCTGAGGACAATATCATGTCTGTTGAAGAGACACTCGGTGTAAGTTTTATAAGCTGCTCCTTGTATTGTAATTTTTTCCAATTGCTATTCAAATTAATGTTTGTTTTGTTGTATATAATATCAATGCTGCAAGGTATTTAAAAAAACTTACTTTTTTAAAACATTCTTTCATTGAAACAGAGAAATGTATGCAACTCTTTACAAATTCTTGAGGACAATATCATGTCCGTTGAAGAGACACTCACTGTAAGTTGTATAAGTGCTCCTTGTATTGTTACACATTGGAAATACTTTATTGAAACCCCATTTTATTGACATTGTTTCCATATAATGTCAGAGACATATTGTATATGTTGGTGACCCATCTTCATCAAATATGAATGAATGCATTGAACAAGGAGAAGGAAAGAGTCAAACCCCTAATGTTGGTGAAGATATGTATGTTATTCAGTGTTCATTTGATTCATTTTCTAGGCCTATATTTGATAGGACACCGGGTAGTGTTCCTTTAGGCCCAACAATATTTGACAGGACACTTGATAGTGTTCCTTTAGGCAGGCCAATATTTGACAGGACACCCAGTACTATTCCTTTAGGCTCACCAATATTTGACAGGACAACCAATTGTGTTCGTTTAGGCCCACCAATGTCCAAAACACTCCAAAAGAAAATGTCCAAAATGTGCTAAATGAAGAAGGTGACAGAGATGGAGAGGACAATACTATTGTAAATCATTGAAAGGTCTAGAATGCAAATACACAACATAGGGGTTGCAAACAGACCTTTCTCACCCCAAATAAAACAAAGGATAAGAAATTGAAATACCATCACACTTCATTCTATTCACAATACATTTCCAAAACAAAGAGGCCACGCGCATGCACTATGAAGAGAAATAGGTGTGAAGTGTTATTTTGTTTGTACTTTGTGTTTATTTTTTCAAATTAAATTACGTTGTTTTGTATATTGTTTAATTTTTCACATTTACAAATATTGTTTTTTGTTTTCTTTTAATAGGTAGCTTTCCAATCCTGAAGGCGAGGTTGATTGGTTCTATCCAAATTTCTGTTCTATTTTGTTGCAATATGAGAATTTTGTTGCATGCTAATACTTTTCATTAGTCAATAATTTGTGCATCTAAGCTTCCCTGTACCTTTAAAGAGCTTCAAACAACATCAATTTTAATCATTGGCATGGAAGAAGCAATTTTGGGCACTTTTGGGTAATTATGTGCGTCACAACAACAAGAAACTTTGGGCACTTAATGGAATGGTTTCTTTTCTATGGTATATGAGTTTTTGCTGATAGCCTGATACTAGATTCCAAGAATGTATCTATCAGTGCATACTTAGGCCTCACACTCAGACCTTATTTCAGCATTGTTTGCATTAAGAATGTATCTATTATGTACATATTCGATATTATGTAAATGAAAGGCCTATCCTTATTACTGTTCTTTATAAAATACTTAAAACATTATTCAGTGACACAAAGTGATTTCAAATACAAGTTTTTTGATAAGATCAATTCATCTTTTACCATGTGTGTACAAGTCTTCTGTACAATTTATCATTTAATTATTATTTGTTATATCTACTAAGGTTAATGTAACTAAGACCTGCAAACTGCTATAAATTGTAAGTTTTTCATATGGTCCATTAAGGTTAATGAAACTAAGACTTGGAAATTGCACATAACTTGTCTTGAACCATAAGATGCCTTTAAACTTCCTACAAATTGCCTGAGTCTCTGTAGGTTTCAACCTAGTTTTATTATTAAATTTTATGTATCAATTTTAGTATAAAAGTAATCTGGAAAAGCATACCTTTTATGTACTCTTTTAACTAACTTGACAAACATAGTCAGTGTCATTTTCCTGCAATACAGATTGCATAATGTATGATGAAATGTAGATTTTCCAATTCACTAAATGAAGAGTATGATGAAAATCTCTGACATTTAAAGGTTGGACAAAATTGAAGTAATTCTCGCTACAATAAACCTTTCAGATTCAACTATAGTGTTCTTTTTGGAATGTGTTTTATCCTAAATAGTTACGCTTCTATAATCAGCCTTAGACAACATGATATATATAACTTTGATTTTCCTATGAATATAAAGTTATTGGTTTGATTTTTCGTTGAATACAAATTTATTGGTTTCTCTGCTTCCTAATTAAACTTCTTGCTCATTTATATAGGTTATAGAAAACGTAGTCACAAAATGGTGCAAAAGTGGACAATGTACATTGAGGTGTCTTGTCAACCTAACCCAGGCCAAGTAGTTATATATTATCTCCTTCACAACCAAGCGACACACCATGTGCTCCAAAATAGGAGAGAAGTGTCTGGAAGGACTACTAACAATCAAGTGTACTATATAGCGCTGGTTGAAGGGCTAAAGGCTGTGAAAAAATATGGTGCAAAAAATATTGCAGTGGTCACCAACTCATTGTTAATATGTAACCAGATGAATGGGGAATACAAAGTCTGGAAAGACTATTTGAAACTTCTTCATAGAGAAGAAAAAACTGTTTCCAATCAGTTCCATACTTTTACCATCGATTACCAGGCTGAGGTCAAGATGATGTGTACAAATATAGTTTCAAGAGCAGGGGCAGTTGCAACTTCTGATGTCCAAGATGTCTTCCCATTAAAGACCCTTCCAAAAGGAGTCATTCTTGAAAATCAATATATATTTCCATGGTGTGGATGTTCTCTTCTTATTCTTGTTGTATTGCCTATTATGGCATGACTGTATCACAAATCTTATTAAGTGTATAGTGATTTTATAAAATTATGGTGGAATGTACTTTCATGTCCAAAATGGTTATGATATTGTAGATGTTTTTCTAAATATGGTATCTCTTGAATCTCTTTGCCGGTTTTTTAATTAATTCTTTCCAGATGTGTACAGTGTTCCTGGTGACATGATGCTACCTAAGGGTAAACAAATATTCATGAAAAAAGCAAACAAATTGGCATGACATGCAACCATGAAGTCACCCTAACGTCTACAAAAACTTTCAATCTACCAAATGATCATTGTTATTCTAATGAGCTCTTAAAAAAATCACAATAAAAATGTCATTGTTAGTGCAATCTATCTTATCAATTTATTCTTTGTTCAATTTATATCTGAAAATTAAGTGGTATGGCTTACCTATCAATGGGAAAGAAAATTGGGCAGGAAATCATCTCTAGCTTTTTAACTAGTCGAATGGAATAGGCAGGAAAGGACCATAGAAGATTAATTAATGTAATGGACAAAAAACTAACCTTATTGAAGATTTTTATTTTATTGATAAAACACTTAATGAGTAATTGCTAAAACACTAAAAAATATGGCAAAATGAGATTTGTTTTGTTGGTTTGCAACAACCTCAGTAGAGGTAAGTTCCAGTGTAATTTTTGCAGCAAATTTACGAGTGGAGGAACTAACCAGGCCATTACCTTATTCTTTAAAATACCCAATTCCCAAATATGTTTACCCATCATGTCACAACAATATGCAGTCCAGTGCTAGTAAAGCCAAAAAAGAGACGGATGGCCAAGATAGGGGCTACGTTCACAATTTACCCTAATGTCAATGTTATTGTTTCACCTTCCTCACAAGTAAATCTGCCTTAAAATCTCTTACCTATTTGTAATAACACTTTGTTTTTTCTCCCATAGTCATCCCAGTTGTCATCCTTGGTTGGAAGTACCAAATGATGCAAAACAATGGATTAGCAAGTCTCACCAACTTTGAGGAACCTCAACAAGTTATTTCCAACCTAATGTCTAGTTAATGTTGAGTTATTTCCAACATTTTCAAGCTCCATTTCTTGTTGAGATACCATTAGGAATTATTACATTCTTTAATATGTTGATTTATTGTTAAGTTTTCCATGTCGTTGTTTGACTAGCTACTCATTTGTGGTTTCTCAAGTTGTTGCCAAATCTGAATCATTTGACTTTGGCCTTTGGTGAGACTTAGCCTATTGAGCATCTTTGAGCATCTATTGTAGTTGTACTTCGGTACACTTTTGAGCTGTATCTATTTTCTATTTTGAATTTTATCTTTTGCAATGTTAGGTGACTTGGTCCAAATAGATCACTCACCTAAATTATTGTATTTTATTCAAGACTTGGTCAAACTTTGATTTCTCTCCCACAGTTTTGCAGTCCTATCTATAGATAATTTAAATGAGTATATAAAAAGTGTGTACATTATGACAGTATCCTCTCTACTTGGTGCTCAAATGGACCTGTATCAGAGCCTTAGAATAGGGCTTCTACAAAGTTCTGTCCTAGGGATTTTTTTTCCTTCTCAGGATTCTCCTTGAGCTCTCAACTCCAAGAAACTCAATTGATTTAAATATGCATCAACACCCTCCTCTCGTACGTTGAGGCCATTGATATGCATGTAATCACTTGTTCTTCTCTAAAAAAAAATTCTGCTTTTTTGTAGTTTTCTGCAAGAAGTTTTGCAATTTTAACACATGCACATTTATGTCCACAACTAGTGAAATCATTGGTCCTTTCCTACCTATTCCATTAGATTTCTGATCAATAAGGTTAGTTTTTTTTCCAGTACATTAATTAAACCCACGTAAACAGTTAAAAATTATTTTAACTAGCCATGGAAGATTATTTTGCAAAACAAAATTATTAAGATCTATCATAATAATTTTGATCTCGTTTTGATCCCAGTTATCTAATCCCCTTTTTCCACCAAGTAGAAGAAATTACATCCATATAGTAATACATATACCTATATATCTATTTTAGAAATTCCATCCTCAACATACAACTTGATATGAGGTCCCTATTGTCCCTAATGTCCCTATTGTCCATATACAATAGAACTCTGCCAGCAGCAACAACTTTGGGAGAGATTCAATTTGGTGCCTGGGTTGTTTTATGGAAGAATCATTCAAACCTCTACCCTTCAACTTAAAATCATGTAGTTTCTACAACTATGACAACATGACAACCAATGGGGATTCATCCCATGAGCCAAAGGAGATAATCCAACAAACCAAATAACTAAAAAAAAGTAACAAGGTTCAGGTAGGATTGAGTAAATTCTTTATTTATTTAAATTGGGAGAAATTGAACTCTTTGTTTTCTGTAATTTCTAATGATCCAAGTGTTATTATATTTATTCCTCCAAGGCATGAGCATAAGTCTCTCCAATCAAATTCTAGACCAACACCTCATAGTTCCACCTCTAGGTCATAGAGGAAGCCACCCAAGTCACTGAGGAAAGATCATATGACACACACCCAACATTTAATAGGTTTGGCAGCACACTTAACCAAATGTCATTAGTCAATAAATTATAAGGGAGCTTGCGGTGGAGCTTGTGTGTCCTCTAGGTAGAAAATAGGAGCTCAAGATGGTAACTAGTGTTTGGGATGAGAGTAATGCTTGACATCTTGAATAATGGCATTGGCATAAGAAGAGACCTTATTAAGAAAAACAACTCCAAATCAACCTAAGCAATTTGTAAAAAAAGAAATAGTATATCAAGAATATAATAAAAACCTCCAAGTAGAAAAGAGCAGCTCAATGTCTAGAGGACTAACTTATTATTTTGCATCCCAATCACTTATGGTAAATTTTGGAAAACCATACATCTGGAAAATGTCTTTCATGAATAACTAGAACACTAAAAGCTCATGTTTCTTCAATATGGAGGATTTCAAATCAATTTCATTGTGTAAATGCATATATAAAATTATTTCCAAGATTATTACAAACATGATTAGGGGCATCTTTTCCACAATTGTGTCCACTAAACAATTTGATTTTTTAGAAGGACACCATATTCATGATGCAATAGGGATTACCCAGGAAGCTTTACACAAATTCAAGATGAAGCACTTTCCTGCATTCATTATTAAATTGACTTCTCCAAAGCATATGACCAGGTCAATTGGACCTACCTTAGACTTGCTATGCTACAGGTTGGTTTTGATCTATATATTGTTGATTGGATCCTCTCTTGCGTTAAGTCAATGTCTTTTGCAGTCTTGCTTAATGGTGCAACTTCAATTTTTTTTAGGTATGGGAGAGGCTTGAGGCAAGGTTGTCCCCTAGATCCACTTCTCTTTTTCTTGATAATGGAAGGACTAAGTAGACAATTCACCATGCTAGATGAAATGGGACTCAGGGGATCAGAATAGGTGGAAATGTTGTTGTTTCTCATATGATTTTTGTAGATGATATCTTGCTTTTTCTTAATGGATCTGTAAGGAATATAACTAAGTTAAAGAACGCACTATCTTTATTTATTGAAGCTACAGATATAATGTGCAATTTAAGAAAATCTAATTTTTCCTATATGAATATTGATCAAGAGGCGACTGATTGGATAACCTTCTAATTTCATTTTGTTATGGTCGACATTAATTTGGGTTTAAATTTCTTGGGAAATGTTATCAATCCTAATGACTATCTTCGAAAGGATTGGGTATGTCTCATCAACGAAATTTATAAGAGGCTACACCTATGGTGTAATAAGTGGCTATTAAGGGGAGGTAGATTAGTTATGATGAATTTTGTTATGGAGGCTTCAATTGTTTATTGGGTATCCTTAGCTTATGTACTTATAGGTACCATGGACTACATAATGAAGTTGTGTTTCAGTTTTATGGAGAGTGAAGTCTGAAGAAAAACCATATCCATGGGTATCTTGGAAAAAGATAGCTCTTCCAAAAGAGTCAAGGGGTGGGGGGGTGGAGATTGAAGCATCATTCATGTTTGGCTAAAGATTTAACAACAAAGGGTGTTTGGAGAGTCTAAAAGGTGAAGTGTTGTGGGTTAAAGTAGTCCACCATAAATACATATACCTCCTCAATACTAAATAATTGTTTAGAACTAGAGGAAAGTCCTTAAAAATGTTTCCATCATGTGGAAGCCTTTGATCTTGGCTTTTGGGGTTATTGGGGATTGGATTGCATGGGATATTGGCAATAGGAGAAGATCAGGATAGGTCAAGATCCTTGGATTGGATGAACATAATTTTATAGAATTCCTGAGGTGATGATATAATCTCTTATAATTGTACCCCTTTGAGACAAGAATGATATTCAACTAATAATTTCGGATTTGATCTTGGCTTTTGGGGTTATTGGGGATTGGATTGCATGCGATATTGGAAATAGGAGAAGATCAGGATAGGTCAAGATCCTTGGATTGGATGAACATAATTTTATAGACTTCCTGAGGTGACGATATAATCTCTTATAATTCTACCCCTTTGAGACAAGAATGATATTCAACTAATAATTTGGGATTTGTAGTAGAATAAAGGAGTTTGTAGCGACACATCATTGTACACATCTGCCACCTCATCTTTTCTTCACTTTTCTATTGCCACATGGATTGCCACCTCGCATAGAAATGAACCACCATTTCTCTGACATATCAACCACCACGTGGTTGAACAGATTTTCCATGCATAGAAAAAGGTAGGGGGCCTAACAGGTCATCCCAGGCTCCGAGTTGGTGATCTTCTCATGGAGTCCAAACACCCAGATCCCCCACCATACCTTTGCTCTATGCATCGAATATAGTATGAAAGAATGGGATATATAAACCCATATAAACCATTCCTCCCAGTCAATGTGGGATAAATCCCAATGGGAAAACAAATCACAACTGTCGATCCTATGATCAAACGGTTCATGTATCTTCTGCGCTTTAGAGTATTACGCTGGTTGAATTTCTAAGGCTCCAATCACAGGATATCAGAGGGGCAATATCAAGGAGTGTTGTCATATGAAAATAGATATTGGGATATGCCTTCTAGCACCTTGGATGGGCATGGACATAGTGGAAATGAGGATTTGGATCATGCTATAGCACTTTCTCTATCTGAAGAAGAACAAAGAAAGGATAATAACATAGGGGGCATTTTTCAAGTGGACGATGATGAAGAACTTGCTAAAGCTCTACAAGCAAGCTTGGACTTTGGATCCCCTATGCATTCATCTCAAAGTGTTATCTATCCTTCGCCACATGGTTATCCTATAGGATACAATATTTGTGCTGGGTGCAATACTAAGATAGGCTATGGGCGCTTTTTGAGCTGTATGGGAGCTGTTTGGCATCCTCAGTGTTTGTGTTGTCATGCTTGTGGTGAGCCTATTTTTGAACATGATTTTTCCATGTCAAGAAATGATCCATACCACAAATCCTGTTACAAGGAAATCTACCATTGAAAATGTGATGTCTGCAACCATTTTATCCCAACAAATAGAGCTGGCTTAATTAAGTATAGATCCCATCCATTTTGGGGATAGAGGTACTTTCCTTTGCATGAACATGATAAAACTCCTCGATGCTATAGTTGTGAACGTATGGAGGCAAGTAATGTACAATATATTCAGTTGGATGATGGTCAGAAACTCTGTCTTCAGTGCTTGGATTCAAAAATTATGGATACAAATGAATGCCAGCCACTTTACATTGAAAATAGGGAATTTTATGAAGGAATGAATTTGAGAATAGACCAACAAATTCCAATGTTACTGGTTGAAAGGAAATCATTGAATGAAGCCATGCAGGGTGAGAAGGAAGGAAGCCATCACATGCCAGAAACTAAAGGATTTTTCCTTTCAGAGGAACAAACTGTCAGCAATATTTCTAGAAGGCCTAGGATTGGAGATAATCAGATCTTAGACATGTTCACTAAACCTAGGAAACTTAATAGAAGATGTGAAGTCACAGCCATTCTCATTCTCTATGGTCTTCCCAGATTATTAACAAGCTCAATTCTGCCTCAACGTGTCTTTCCCATGTCAACATCCACGTCGTTGAACAGATTTTCCATGCATGGCAAAGGTAGGGGCCCTAATATGTCATCTTGGGCTCCAAGTTGGTGATCTTCTCGTGGATTCCAAACACCCAGAGCCCCCACCATACCTTTGCTCTACGCGTTGAATAGAGTATGAAAGAATGGGATATATAAACCCATATAAACCATTCCTCCCAGTCAATGTGGGATAAATCCCAATGGGTAAACAAATCACAACCATCGATCCTATGATTAGACGGTTCCTGTATCTTCTGTGCTTTAGTGTATTATGCCGGTTGAATTTCTAAGGCTCCAATAAAAAATTTAAAGGCTCCAATCACAAGATATTGTAGGGGCAATATCAAGGAGTATTGTCAGATGAAAATAGATATTGGGATATGCCTTATGGCACCTTGGATGGGCATGTACATAATGGAAATGAGGATTTGGATCATGCTATTGCACTTTCTCTCTCTGAAGAAGAACAAAGAAAGATGAATAACATAGGGGGGAGTTTTCAAGTGGACAATGATGAAGAACTTGCTAGAGCTCTACAAGCAGGCTTGGACATTGGCTCCCCTATGCATTCATCTCAAAGTGATATCTATCCTTCGCCACATGGTTATCCTACAGGATACAAGATTTGTGTTGCGTGCAATACTGAGATAGGCTATGGATGCTTTTTGAGCGGTATGGGAGCTATTTGGCATCCTCAGTGTTTTAGTTGTCATGCTTGTGGTGAGCCTATTTCTGAACATGAGTTTTCCATGTCAGGAAATGATCCATACAAAAAATCCTATTACAAGGAAATCTACCATCCAAAATGTGATGTCTGCAACCATTTTATCCTAACAAATAGAGATGGCTTAATTTAGTATAGAGACATCCATTTTAGGGACAGAGGTACTTTCCTTCGCATGAACATGATAACACTCCTCGATGTTGCAGTTGTGAACATATGGAGGCAAGGAATGTTAGATTTTTATCATTCAATATAGCATTATGATCTTAGGATCTTTTAACTGAGAGAATAACATGCACAGCAATAAAACACAAGAGACAAGAGGCACAAAGAATTTTCCTCGGGGAAATCGTAAAGGAGAAAACCCTGCAACTTCCTTAGAGATAGAATCAGCACCAAAAGTAAAACCCAAAAACATAAAGATGATCTCCCGACAGCAGTAGTCTCTCTCTTGTCCCAGTAACTTCTCCTCTCACTCATGCGCCCCAATGAGTGAGTGAGTGTGTGATCAATAGAGAGGCTCACTCTCTATTTATATTCTTTTGTTCACTTGAAACCCACTCCAACATGTTGGCCTCACTTAACAATTACTTACTAGAGCCAACATCTGTTAGGAGTGTCTAATAACCCTAGTGTTCCAAAAATTGTGGGGACTTTGCCTCCTTCGCCCAACAAGGAGGTTTATCCTTAACACAATGGTGGCGACTATTGCCCTAGCTTACAATGACTCACCTAGGGTCAACTTCTCTAGGATAGTCTAATAACCCTAGGGCCCCACAACTGTGGGGACTTTAACCCTTAACCAATAGGAGGGTTACCCACAATGACTTGACATGACTTGTTTACATTATAGAACCTCCTGATAGGAACACCAGGGCATGGAATGACTCAAATACATTATAGACACATCCCAGAATAAAAATTGGGGTACAATGCATAAAATATACAGATGAATACATTCCAAAGATACAATTACATCAACACTCCCTCTTAACTAGGAAGGTATTCTCTAGACACAATTTATCAGCACAAGTCTTCTTCTCTGTATCATCTGGATCATCATCGAGTCCTCGTCATCTTCAATTCATCTTCATCTTCAGATCTGGATCATCACTCGATCTGGATCATCATCACTGGATCTATATTATCTCTCGATCTGGATCATCATCACTAGATCTGGATCATCATCACTGTTGGATCATCGTCACAGGTGCGATCTCATGATTCTTCTCATCACATGAATTTCTACATAGCCATCCATTTTTCATGCTGGTTGTAGGCCTAGCCTCCATGTAGGTATTCTTCAGTTCTTATATCTGACACTAAGTCAAAATGGCCCACACAGCACTTACATTTGATCATGTAAGAACCAATCCTATAGTCATATCAGAAAGGCACACCCAACACTCACATATGACCATGTGGGAACACATCCCACAACCCTGTCAGAAAGGCCCAGCACTCACATTTGACCATGCGAGGAACCAATCCAACATACATGTCAGAAATCCTCTACACTTATATTCAACCATGAGAGGAACCAATCCGACATACATGTCGAAAAGACTCTACACTTACATTCGACCATGTGAGGAACCAATCCAACATACATGTTGAAAGGGCTCTACACTTACATCTTCCCATGCGAGGAACCAATCCAGCATACATGTCAGAAGGGCTCTGCACTCACATCTGATTATGTAGGAACCAATCCTACAGTCACATCAAAATGGCCCTCAGTCCAAAACTAAGCTTTCCTAGTAACTGACCAGGTGCCTCCATTCAAAGAATGGCAACAACCCTGATATCTGATCAAGTGGGAACACATCCCTCAATCACATCAGAATGTCCATGCGCTCACATCTGATCATGTAAGACTACATCTTATAGTCGTATCAGAAAGGCTCTCAGTCCTAGACCGAGTATTCCTAGTAACTGACCAGGAAGCTCCATTCATAGAATGGCAATAGCCCTTATATTTGATCATGTAGGAACCAATCCTACAGTCATATCAGAATGGCTCAGCACTCATATTTGACATGGAAGGAACCAATCCTCTCACCACGATAGAATGGCTCAGCCTTGACATCTGACCATGGAAGGAACCAATCCTCTCACCATGATAGAATGGCTCAGCCCTTACATCTGACCATGGAAGGAACCAATCCTCTCACCATGTCAGAATGGCTCACGGACTCATCACTTCCCTTTGGAGGGAACCTTGATCTAGAGAACACCAAGCTTCTCCCTGAAGTATTCAAACTTCACCCTAGCCAATGGCTTTGTCAACACATGAGCTATCTGTTCGTCTGTCACAACATATTGGAGCTTCACTGCTCCCCTTTGCACCATATTCCTGATATAGTGATACTTGATCTCAGTATGCTTTGAATTGTCATGGAACACCAAGTTCTCCGACAACTTCACACAACTCTGGTTGTCACAATGTATACAAGTAGCATCCAAATCGAGATCAAATAAATCAGACAATAGCTTCCTCATCCATAATGCCTCCCAACTAGCTAAACAAGCTACGGCATACTCTACTTCAGTTGTACTCAGTGCCACACAGGATTTCTTCTTGCTAAACCAAGAGATCACACCTGATCCCATACTAAAGCAACATCCTGAAGTGCTCTTCCTATCGATGGCACTGCCTACCCAACCTGAATCAACATAACCCTCCAGGTTGATCTTCTGATTCACCTCGTACTTGAGCCCATAATCAACTGTACCCCTTAGGTACCTCAGAATATTCTTTGCAACAATCAAGTGAACATGTCTCGGATCTGTCAGGAACTGGCTCAAGGTGTTCATAGCAAAGTAGATATCTGGTCTTGTGTTTGTTAGGTACATCAAGGACCCAATCATCTGATGATACATCGTGGCATCAACCGTCTCTGATGAAGCATCAATAAATAGCCTCAGGTTCGATGCCATAGGTGTGGTCATGCATTCCATCATCCTCAACCTATTCAAGATCTCTATTGCATACTTCCCTTGTCCACACCTCTATGCCTAGACCATAGTGCATCGACACATAATATAAGCATCACTGGTCTTCCGCCTTCAACCTTGAAGCAAAGGTTGGAATTCTCTTTACTCTCAATAAAGCCTAGACTCATCAATAATCTGTCCATCTTGTCATACCATGTCGATCCTCGGGATCTTTTGCAATCATTCCCTCTAAAGCATCATACTCCCTCTGTCTTCCATACTCTATGCACTGAAACATTCTGTACTGGAGTGACAAGTAGCTTCCTACGCTACTAATATTCTATGTATCCATCTAGCGTATGGAATTTCATCTTCAACCTTGTAGCAAAGGTTAAGATCTTCAGAACTCATACAAGGCCTTCTTTCATTTACACACATGATTTTTCCTATCATGTGTCTCAACTCCCACTAGCTACAAATGTCTCTTTGTATTCTATGCCTTCTTTTCATGAGAAGCCTCATGCTACAAATCTCGCCTTGTATCCCACGATGATTCCATCTACTACGAAATTCCCTTCATGTATCGATAATACATCCTAGACATCATTCTTCTTGAACTGGTCTTCCCTTTCTTCTTAGAAGGTTCTGCATCAATGATGTCATTGCATTCGTCATATTATTTTTCATCTTGAACTGTCGTTACTTGTTCTTCGGAACAAGTCTCATCCTTCTTTGCTTGTAGGTGATTATGTATGTGATCTTTCCTACAAGTCAAATGCATTTTTATGGTTAGAAACATTCCATAAGGAATATTCATACTGGAAAATTTGTATGCATAAATATATGATCATGCAACTACTTTAGCCAATACAACATTCATCCATATCTCACAAAACTTTTCTATATGCCTTCCATCTCTACCAAGACAACATTGAGATTGTGCACTAATCGAAGATGTCAGCAAAGAGGTTTCATTCTAGATAAGTAGCAATGGAGAGTTGTATAGCACCATGAGCTACTTACCCATCACATGCATATTAGTAGTATACTGTCATTAATGCAAACATTCTACCATGCATAATACATCAACTGAATATAAACAAATGCATAGCAAAACAATATCATGAAATGACAATTGAATACTTA
The DNA here is from genome assembly GCA_001517045.1 of Pseudotsuga menziesii. Taxonomy (NCBI): domain Eukaryota; kingdom Viridiplantae; phylum Streptophyta; class Pinopsida; order Pinales; family Pinaceae; genus Pseudotsuga; species Pseudotsuga menziesii. Next base: position 189,546 of record LPNX011195782.1, read on the forward strand.
TCTTTATTTGTTTCGTGGGTAGACTCCTTCTTGAACCTTCAGCTTCATCATCTTCTTCATTCATAATAGCATCGTTTCTCATTGAAATGATAAGATGAATAAGAGGTTCTTCAAGAGTTGAGTTCTTCATGTTCCTCATCGCTTGAGGGATCTTCTTTGGATGGTGAGAGCTTGATCTTCAATTGCTCCCATCTTCTCTTCTCTTCTTATGAGTCAAGCTTCTTCTTCTTCCCAGAGTCTGTTGAGAGTAATCACTTCCTTTTGGCACACATTCCTCACATGAATGAATCCCATGATCCTGGGAGGCCATTCAAGGTGGCTATCACCACTTATGCATTCTCCACTTCTTCTTCTACTGTTACAAGTTGTTCTTTTATTTGAGAGACCCTTGTAAACTATGACTGCAGGGTCTCTGCATTATGGATCTTCACATTCTTTAACTTGTTTCTTAAGGTCATATTTCGATTTATGTTCTTCCCTTCAAATAGCTTGGTCAAGGAATCAAACATCTCTTTAGGTGTCTATAGGGAAGACACTTATGTTATAATGTGATCCATGATTGAATCAACATTGATCTTCTTAACCTTGACCAAGTTCTTCTTGTGTAAGGATTTTAGCCTCATCTCCCTCTGGAACTGGAACCTCTCTACTTATGTAGGTGTCCAATTCATTTTCTTTAGAGAGATCATAAACTTCCATGCTTGGAAGTTGTAAAATTCACCAAGATTGTCATCAAGCTAATGTGATAGATCACTTTGAAATGAGAACCTCAAATGAAAATAGCAAAAGATTAGATCTTACTGATTTGAGGTGTCCGTCCTGGTTTCGGAGCTGGCTGATCTAGGGTTTGTCATAGAAACCCTAATTTTCAAAAATTGGAATATTTATAATTTGATTGGATATAAATATGGATATCTTCAAGGCAAGCTATCCAATGTACTCCTTTTATGAAAACAGTGGAGGGAAGCTCCCGAAATAGGAAGCCCTAGTTTTCCAATTTCTTTTGCAGAAATGCTTGTTATTGTTTCTGTGGTATCTCTGAAATTATTGCTCCTCTATGTCCAAAAATTATCCCTAATGTATCCTCACATGTCCCTGTTCCAACACCATATGTTTCATCAGAATTGATTTCACCCATTGGGACTTATGATTCTTTCCCAAGGTGACCTGTTACAGGACTGTTCATAAGAGTGAAGTTGTATGGATGACCATGTGCCACTGTTTCATATTTTGGGTCTGAAACTTGAACCACAGAAATCATATTCCGTTCCCTTTCTGGAACAACTTCTGAAATTTCATTTGGACCTTTGTATCCCAATATATGGCAATTCTCCCCAGGTGTCCTGTTTAAGGATGAATCCTGGAAGAGGCTGGAACCCTAACTTGGAGGGATCATATCTCCCAGAATATAGATAATCTGAGGCTAAATATTTGACACATTGTAAATAAATATTTTATAGTTAGTCTCTGCAATTTTTGGCTCTTGAGCCTTCGCCAATCCCACGCTATAGGAAATTTACCAAAACATATCCGTTTTAGTATTTTAGGGTTTTTCCAGCTCGGGGTCAAACTAGGGTTTGACTTTCCCAGAGTTTCACCCAACCAAAAATCTTGATCTAGGTCTCTAAACTTTGATTTTGATGAGGAGGGAAATACTATGACGGGCTCACTCAAAAATTCCTCTTTTGTAATAAGCCCTAATTTCCTGCACCAAAAACTAAAAATGCTCAGAATCGAATTCCGCTTCGATAGAAGGATGCGCTCTTCAATGGAGAGTTATCCTAGCATACTTTTGTTGATGGATTGTGGAGAGAGACCCAAAAAGTAAGAAGCCCTAGCTTCTGCAGCTGCACAATATCTTCTTCTCAGGTTAGCTTTGATACCATTTTAGATTTCTATCATTCAAGCTAGCATTATGATCTTAGGATCTTTTAACTGAGAGAATAACATGCACAACAATTAAACACAAGAGACAAGATGCACAAAGAATTTTCCTCAGGGAAACTGTAAAGGATAAAACCTCAAAAATTCCTTAGAGATAGAATCAGCTTCTAAAGTAAAACCTGAAAACATAAAGATGATCTCCTGACAGCAGTAGTCTCTCTCTTGTCCCAACAACTTCTCCTCTCACTCATGCGCCCCAATGAGTGAGTGTATGTGTGATAAATAGAGAGGCTAACTCTCTATTTATATTCTGTCGTTCACTTGAAACCCACTCCAACATGTCAGCCTCACTTAACATGTACTTACTAGAGCCGACATCTCTTAGGAGTGTCTAATAACCCTAGTGCTCCACAACTTGTGGGGACTTTTCCTCCTTCGACCAATAAGGAGGTTTATCCTTAACACAATGGTGGGGACTGTTGCCCTGACTTACAATGAATCACCTAGGGTCGACTTCTCTAGGATAGAATAATAGCCCCAGGGCCCCACAACTGTGGGGACTTTAACCCTTGACCAATAGGAGGGTTACCCACAATGACTTGACATGACTTGTTTACATTATAGAACCTCCGCTAATAGGAACATCGGGGCATGACATGACTCAAATACATTATAGACACATCCAAAAATAAACATCGGGGTACAATACATAAAATATACAGATGAATACATTCCGAAGTTACAATTACATCAACAAGGAATGTACAATATATTAAGTTGGACGATGGTGGGAAAATCTATCTTTAGTGCTTGGATTCAGCAATTATGGATACAAATGAATGCCAGCCACTTTACATTGGAATTAGGGAATTTTATGAAGGCATGAGTATGAGAATAGACCAGCAAATTCCAATACTACTGGTTGAAAGGCAAGCATTGAAAGAAGCCATGCATGGTCAGAAGGAAGGAAGCCATCACATGCTAGAAACTAGAGGACTGTGCCTTTCATAGGAACAGACTGTCAGCAATATTGCTAGAAGGCCTAGGATTGGAGGTAATCGGATCTTAGACATGTTCACTGAACGCAGAAAAATTACTAGAATATGTGAAGTCATAGCTATTCTCATTCTCTATGGTCTTCCCATATTATTAATAGGCTCAATTCTGCCTCAACGTGTCTTTCCCATGTCAAAATCCTCATTGTCAAACAGATTTGCCATGTGTGGAAAAAGGTAGGGGGCCTGACAGGTAGTCTCGGGCTCTGAGTTGGTGATCTTCTCATGGAGTCCAAACACTCAGAGCCACCACCATACCTTTTCTCTACATGTCGAATAGAGTATGAAAGAATGGGATATATAAACCCATATAAACCTTTCCTCCCAATCAATGTGGGATAAATCCTAATGGGAAAACAAATCACAACCGTCGATCCTATGATCAGACAGCTCCTGTATCTTCTGTGCTTTAGAGTATTATGCCATTTGAATTTCTTCGAAATTCCCTCATTGTTATGCGTCTCATATCCACTGCGAACACCATATCTTCTATGTAAACAATTTCCAGGACTTCTGATGTGTTTTTCTCGAGCTTCTGAATCATCATTTCAAGGTTTAGATTTTGTTGGGTGCCTTCCGTTCAGGAGGAGGCCCATAGAGGTTCATTTAATCCCATTGATTCTGTAAAGCTTTCTGGAGAGATCATATTGTTCTGGGTGATTTGAAAAAACAATCACGCATCATGAAGTGGCTTAGTAAAAATTTTAAAGCCTCCAATCACAGGATATCAGAGGGGCAATATGAAGGAGTATTGTCAGATGAAAAAAGATATTGGGATATGCCTTTTGGGTCCTTGGATGGGCATGGAAATAGTGGAAATAAGGATTTGGATCATGCTATTGCACTTTCTCTATCTGAAGAAGAATGAAGAAAGGTGAATAACATAGGGGGCAGTTTTCAAGTGGACAACGATGAAGAACTTGCTAGAGCTTTACAAGCAAGCTTGGACATTGGCTCCCATACGCTATCATCTCAAAGTGCTATCTATGGGAACTTTTTGAGCTGTATGGGAGCTATTTGGCATCCTCAGTGTTTTCATTGTCGTGCTTGTGGCGAGGCTATTTCTGAACATGATGTTTCCATGTCAAGAAATGATCCATACCACAAATCCTGTTACAATGAAATATACCATCCAAAATGTGATGTATGCAACCATTTTATCCCAACAAATAGAGTTGTCTTAATTAAGTATAGAGCCCATCCATTTTGGGGACAGAGGTACTGCCCTTCGCATGAACATGATAACACTCCTCGGTGTTGTGGTTGTGAATATATGGAGGCAAGAAATGTACAATATATTAAGTTGGATGATGGTCGGAAACTCTGTCTTCAGTGCTTGGATTAAGCAATTATGGATACAAATGAATGCCAACCACTTTACATCATCAAACCAGACATCATAATTAAGCGGGTTCTTCTTAACATTCTCCTCATACTGAAACGTTCTCTTTCCCACAATAACATATTCAATACCTTCTCTCTCACCATACTGTTGCCACACGAACTTGACAATTGTTCATGTCCTGCAAAAACCTAATAAAAGGAATACACTCTTCCTGGTAAGATTGCTTGAACAAAATGCATGACTTCATCTTTGTGAAACTCATTCCCTACTACAACATTGCAAAGAACATAAAGCCCCTATTTGCAAACTTCTCGTCTTGTTGCAATACATAATTGTTGCACCAGATCTCTAAGAATTAGTCCACAGTAGCCTATAGAAACTCAAAGCTTCTTGAAGAAGTGGAATGTCTTGAGCCTCATAGAAAATTCTTTAAGAAAACCTATCAATTTTTGTCTTTGCATTATTATTGCAAGCACCCTTCTTTTAGAGAGTGTCTCCTAGTTTCACCACTTGCTCTGACAAAGCTTTCAGCCTCATCCATGGTTCTGTCAACAAGGATATGCCTCTCATCTTATTTTTCCATCAATGATCATCACTAGGATGTGTCTGTCCACAATCATTAGTTCACCAAATCTCCATCATCTCATATATTGAAATCAATGCCAACATAGCCATCTTCCATATTTCCAACACAAATTGTTGTGTGTCATACACTATTTGGTAAGGTCCTAGTATGGGCTAATCTAATTAAAAAGTTTGGTTGTGGTCCAAGTAGGTGTCCTCTCTGAAATGAATAATCTGAAAATAAAAATCATGTCTATATTTCCCGCCCTTACATAGTTAATACATGGAGGGAGGAGCTAGGGGGAATTTGCTATATACGATACTCACTGGTACATGTTTGCAGCTGGAATTGGGAGAAGTACCAACAATCGAGTTGAACTGATGGCTCTCAAGTTAGTTATGCTCTTGGCTGTCTCAAAAGGGGTTCAAAAACTCCAAATTTATGGGTATTCTATACTGGTTATAGATTGGTTAAAAATGAAAAGCCTCCAAAGAACATCATGCTGAAGCCTTTATATGGAGAACTCATCAAAAAAGGAAGCTTATTTTAAAACATATTGTATCGACATATATACATGGAAAGGAACATGTCGATAGATCAATTTTCTAAGATGGGGCTACAGGTTGGTGAAGGAAGTTGGCATTTGTGGGAAGGGGTTGATGACAATATCAATGAGCTAGACCCAAGACCACACCCTAGTTGATCCTTTCTTTGCTGAAAGTCAGTAGATGGACTACTCTTCACATGCTTACCGATACTTTTTATAGTGCATAGTTTGGTTACTGTTTACATTTTTGTTGGGCACAATATTGCTGGTACTTGTTAATACATATTGCAAGAAAATATGTATGTGTATAAGCATAAACATGTGTTTATTTCTAGACATGATGATTTATGATCTCTATCAGGCATTGATGTTGATGCTATATATGTACAACTTTTTTGGCCTATGAATAATGTGGTTCATTTATTAATATAATGAGCTATTATTTTTTTTGTAAAATTTTATTTATCTTTTCCGTGATAAAAAAGCATTGACCAGTATTAATAGGAAAAGTGTTTTCAACCATCTTTTACTTTCAATGGATTGTTGAGATGTGATCATGATGTTATGTTTTGGTTAAGTTTGGGATATATTATAACAATATAAATATATGCTTTTGACATAAATATGGTGGGAGAAATTTAAACTTGGTTAAGTTGATGCTGTAATTATTAATTAATACATTAGAAATATTCCTTTTCAAGGGATATAAATTACAATTTTGTGAACAATCATAACCATATTTGAATGATAAAAATAATCAAAATGTAAAAAATCAACAAATTTTTATTTTAGAGAAGGATAATAGTGCTTGTTTAGAAACATAAATTGATGAATCAAATCTTTACTTAGAGGATAATTTCTAACATTGATGAATCAAATTGTAATTCATGTAAATTGATGAATCAAATTGAATTACTGTAACATTTCTTGTCAGTGTATTGTTAATTTGATTTTGAAAGTCCACTAGCAGCGTATTGTTAATGATTTTCCCCTGCCAATTAATTATTTATTGGTGGGTTACAGTGATTAAATCACGTTAGACTAATATTTCTTCTATCATTTCCATTGTAATCAAATAGTGAGAAGTAACAGTGGCATTACTTCAGCTCATTCAACTAAGCTCCATTCACTGTCCATGACATCTTGTTAAGCCTGTTCACATCAACAACAGATGAACTTTGACTTTCTAGCTTACATTCCCTATTTTCAAAGCTACCACTGCAACTACCACTCCAATGTCCTTGACTATATGATCGCCATCCTTTGACAGATTATCTGATTTATGTTAGCTAGAATATTTCACCTCCTACGGACAGTAAGGTGTTCCACTAGTTTGAATGGTTCAGATCCAGAACAAATAGAGGATAGAGGTTGAAGACTCTCCCTAGACGCTATAGATACTTGGAAGACAATGCTTTGATAGTCCACTTGTGTACCTGCAATCAAGCTCAACACGAAACAGATCAAAGCAACCAAAATATAATCTACTAATCTATGCTAGTGACTAAGGAATCTAGCAACATACATCTGAAATCAAACAACAACAACATATGTGGGACAGAAATCAACTTGCATTAAAGAAATATGAAGAAGTTTACAACCAAGCCTTAGTGTTGACATGCATCTCCATGAAACCAAACATTCTTATCCCCAAAAGCTCCGACTCTAGCTCTCTATGCTCTCCCCAAATGGTCTTGGGCCAATGATCAATCCAACAGCGTAACAATACCTCAAGTGTTCTCTCCTAAACCATGGCCATGAGCTCATATTTATAAGGCTTTAATGGATAGGGATGATTGAGATATTAGTGGGTGAGGTGGCCTCTAAGATTCTAGGATGAGGGATCTCGAGCTCAACTAACCCAAAACAGTAGGGATAAGGGAGGACACGAGGCTTATCATCTATAAGCCTCGAGAAACTTCTCTTTTTCCCTTTTTACGCAGGGTACCGCGTTTCACATTCAATGACAGAGTGGTTCTGGTAATAACCACTTATGGACCAAGGGCCATAGGCGGTGGCACCACTTGTGGGAAACAGGGGATGGGAGGTGCGAACAAGGGTACCGCTTTTGGACAACAGAGGAAACGCGGTGCTAGGAATTTTCATGGAAGGTTGATAATAACCATGAGTTTCCACTCTAAGAGCTGGGATTCAGGGCAAGTAGGTATGTCAAATGTCTTATCACATGATGGTGATAGGATTTTGGTATAACAATTTAGATGCTCTAGCCATCCTTCCTTTAGGAACTTCCATTTCTTCTACCAATAATGAATAATTGATACTTGTAGGTCCACTGAAAGATGAAAGTTTAACCTCATGTTCATATTTAAGATTGTAGGTGGCTGCTATATTGTCATCAATGGTTGTTTTAATGAGACTAAATGTATCTACTTTAGAGTTGCATTTATTGCTCATATTGGGTATTTCGGTTCTCATCAATAGTATTTTTTATCTTTGAAACAATATCAACATCAATATTGTCCTTCATGATATTGGCATGTAGAGTTGATGTATCAGCTGCAATGGGTTTGCTAGCTGAATCCATGCTCTTTCTAGTGATTTCAACTCCTTAACTATGTATGAATTCAACATAAATATAATTTGAATTCAAGAAACCTAAATTCTAGAGCGATATTAGGTTTAGAAAAAGTAATTCTATAAGAATAGCCATCTAGAAGCAAGTATAAACTACCATCAAATGCTAGTTGTAGCAAGTATAAACTAGCCATCCATGAAGTCACCCTAATGTCTATAGAAACTTTCAATCTCCCATGTAATGGAGTTCACACAAGTTCAACATCAAGAAAGTTCAACTTAAGACCCTGAAAGTTATGTATTTGATAAAATTTAAACATAAGCAGTTAAAAAAAGATAAAATATAATCAGGGATGTAAATATTAGTGAGCAGGTTGTCTATAAAATATGCATAATTAAACTCTGCCAGTAGAACTTTGCCAACATGCTATATGTGGAATATTTTAGAAAGTCCCAGGCATGGATTGAATGTTTGATCAATATTTGACATGCTATTATTCTTATTTTGCACTCTCCTTTATAACATATCAACAATAAGCATTGTTCACAACTTCTCTATTTTCATTCAAGGAATGCATTAGCCCATCGCAAACTACAGTACAATATACTATGGAATTTTAGATGGACAGAATTATAAATTGTCAATAGGAATAACTATAGAGACAATACAATATCCACTTTATTCAGATGTAAGATTATTTCCCTTATGCTTAAGAGTATGTTGCGGACATATACAGAAAAAATGCCATGTCTAGAAAAGAGAATACTCCTCCGGATACTATAATGCAAATGACAATTTCTCAATAAAAAAGAGTTTTCCAAGAATCTGCATTTTTATCTTTGAGCTAACCCTCCATCACTTGCTTTTGTTGCTGTAGGTGTTGCTGTTATTCATCAAGATCATCTTGTAGTGTGTGGGAAATCCTTTTTGGTTGATTTTGAAGTAACCATTTCGTGATCATTGCACTACCTCAAGGCTATAATCCAAGGGTGCTTGAAGCAAAATGCTAGATTTTCACATCTGGGAATGCTCCATTCACCTTCAGCCATAGCATAAATTATGGAACTATCTGTGGAAAGCTCTATGTCACATAGATTTAAAGCCTTCCCATAGGGGATTCTGTGGAGCTGAAGATGATGCTTCTCCTCTTGTGCTAGAGTCACCTGGCATATAGATAGACATGACAACATCAATATGTTAACAACATCCATGACTGCTGCCCCTATGCAAATGTGTATGCATGGATACATCAACATCATGGCGAAGAAACAAAAAACAACAACTACTAAAGTAGGGCACATGCCAAACCTTGGAAACTGCCAATGGGGGTGCTCCCAATCAACCAGTCATGCTTCCTGGATGGAAGATCCCTGGGAGAAGCACCTGTGCATGTGATGTAATATCGTCAGGGTGGTATTGTGACATAGAAAACTAGTCTCCTAAACACCTGAAATCCATTGCATAAAGAGTCCTGTGAAGTATACCTCGGCTTGCAGTTAGACCCAGCTGGTGATGCCTTGGTCTATGTCTCTGCCTTAGAGCAACCGCGGCATACTGTTGCCCCTCTGCAAGCATCGGCACCACACATCAACACATTTGTATGCATGGATATATCAAAAATATGATGAAGAAAGCAAAAACAACAACTGCTAAAGTAGGGCACACGCCAAACCTTGGAAACTGCCAATGGGTGTGCTCCCAATCAACCAGTCGTGCTCCCCGGATGAAAGAACCCTGGGAGAAGCACCTATGCATGTGATGTAATATCGTCAAGGAAGTATTGTGATGTAGAACACTAGTCACCTGAACACCTGAAATCCATTGCATAAGGAGTCTCGTGAAGTGTACCTGGGCTTGCAGTTAGACCCAGCTAGTGCTGCCTTGGTCTATGTCTCTGCCTTGGAAGGTCTATGTCTTTGCCTTGGAGCAACCACGATAGATTGCTGCCCTTATGCAAGCATTCATACCACACGTCAACACATGTGTATGCATGGATACATCAACAACATGAAGAAGAAAGAAAAAACAACAACTGCTAAAGTGGGTCACGCGCCAAACCTTGGAAACTACCTGTTATCTCCCAAAAAGTACACCGTCATTTTGGGTGATAGAATGGGTTAAAATTTTTATATCTGTGAGTCTTGTGCTTCAAAATTGAAAATTTTTGCTTTCGGCAGTGAACTCAATCTGTGGAAGTTTACTTAACTGCCGAAACAGGCCCATTTCGACAGCTAAGACAGTTTGTCAAAATTACTTTAGTTGCCGAAAATGTTTCCATGTGTAAATTTAAAGGATTGTGCTCTGAAAATCTCCAAATGTCAAGCTATATGTGGATCAGTGATATGCATGGAAAGAACGTGTGGAGGATGGTTGATCCAGCGCAACACTATAGGATTTTTAGATGACGAGATTAAAATGGGTTGCGCAGGTGTTCTAAAACGAGCTCAGCTCGGTGTTCAGTTCGCAAATGGAAAGGTGTCAAATCGTTAAGTTTGAGGTACGCTTTGTCAAGGAAAGTTTTGGCATCCATGGTGTGTGCCCATTTGGAAAACGCCTTCCAGGTTGCTTCTCAGAGTGGCATGTTACAGAAATTAAAAGATATCTTGAAATCACCCATACTCCAACACACAAGGAGTAAGCACTTGAACTTGAGGACATTTATGCAATTGATAGAGAAGGATAATATGATGCATACGTTCCTTATAAAAACAATCTTAAAAACAGGGTGCTGCTGTGCTAGTTCCATGAGATGGTTTCAACTTTTAGCTGCGGCCTCATGAAGCAGAAGTGTGCATAAGCAAAAAAGTGCTTTATCCCGATGATTCAGCCTTTGTTAAGCTACCTGTTTACATATAGGAGTTGTGCAAAGCATCATTTTAATGTCTGGGCATGAGATTAATGTCAATGCCATTTATCACTTCAATATAGGATGTACTTCTATCAACCTCCATTTGTCTGATGTCTGAAATGTTGTGTAACAGTTTGGGAACATTAATATTTGGATCCTCTACACATACACTTGATAACAGCTTCTGTGCAATGTCCTCCTCATGAATTTGATCCAAATCTGGAAATAATCCTAAAGGGACAACAATGCAATTAGAGTACAAACAAGCAGAGGAACAGGGAGGTATTAGACAATGAAGGGAGTATACTGAAGTGCTTAGAAACTCTTGATGGGAGATCACTTGGTTAGGTCAGTACGTTCAAAATCCCACTGAGTTTCTCTCATAGTGAACAGAAGATCATCTACAGTCCCGATTAACTTGAAATACTCTTCATCCTGAGTCTCATTTATTGCTTTAAGGAGAAATCTGTTATGATCCCTGAAATATAGCTTGAGGATTTACACTTCTGTCATCGAATGTTGAGTATCATTGCAAGCCTCAGTTTTCTAAACGAATATGCCTAAATCCCATGCTGTTCCCTGTCACACGAAATAACTCAAGAGGAATTTTTTGCTGAAATTGCGTGATATTGCGGGGAATGTTTTACGGCCTTCCCGAAATCCAAATTCATATTTGGAAGCACCAGTGGATAGCTTATGATCTGTAGATCAAAATCAACTATTCGAACATGCAAAACGGACATCGGACGGTTGAGAAAATTGATTTTTTCCAAAGGCAGTTTTTTTAGGAATTCTATAGGTTTCGGCAGCTTAGGCGAGCCTCCAAGAGCTCATTAGCTGCCGAAAAGGATGAATTTCGGCAGCTAACGTGTGAAACTGGCAGAAGGCTTAGCTGCTGAAAGCCTGTTTTCACAGATCGCTTAAGATTTTCGCCCAGATCGCGGATTTTCTAGTTGGAATGGCGGGAGGCCGAGCAGAATAAACAAGTTATGAATTATGCCATCATTATCTACAGGAGTTTTGAGCTAGATCAAAGTGAAATGGGAGTTTTGGCTAATTTGAAGCATCTTTTTGAGGAAACAGCTCTAAGTTCAAAGTGCCACATCATCAGAGTGTTTCTGTTATGTTCCAATCAAGTCCACCGAGCCTTGGAAGGCTAACTGCACTTCACCAACCACCGAGCACAAGAAAGGAGACCAACTCATCTTCACTTCCTTGATTCAAGGAATCATATCTATCTTTTGCATTTACACTGTTTTAATTAGGATGACAAGATCCATACTTTTAGGATCTTGAACTACTTTGTAAAAATTATAAAGTCTAAGAGCTGAGGCTGAACGAAGGGGTTCGAGCTTGGAGAAATTTTGGCCTATGCTTTGGTTTCTTATTCCAATAAAAATCACAGTTTCCTTTTGTTTCTGTATCAGACTTTTCATCCATCTTTCTTTTATGTATTCTGTTTAAGTTTAGCTCAGCTTTATGCTCATGAACTTGAATGGTTCTGTACTTGGTTTAGGTTTAGCTCAGCTTTATGCTCATGAACTTGAATGAAGGAATTCTTTGCTGTTTAGTATGACCCTGCATGCCCAATGTACTTGGTGATATGAATAGTATTCTCCATACCTTTCTTGTTATATTGCGTCTGATTTACAGTTTCTAAGAGCACTGGCTCATTTAACTATTTTGATAAGCAATCTCTCCATCGTGCTATTTTGGTATCCCATCGATCCACCTTTTCAGAAAACACAAAAAACATGATTTCTCAAGTTACCAAGCATACTTAGCCATAATCACTAAGTAGTTTCTTGGAGTGCTAACAAATTGGCGCAGTTGCTGGGGAGCGAGGTGAGAAGCTGATATTCCTGGGAGACGACATAGATCTACTCTTTGATGATAGACAAGGGGTAGACATTTATTGGTTATAATCATCTATCTGGCGACTCCATGAAGGACGAATTCAGTGGCGACTCCACAATATTCAGATGTCAAAAGCATTTGCTTCTCTTTTGGCTCGGAGGTTTGCACCTCTTGACTTCTCTTCAATTCCTGGTTTCCCACATGCAGTACCTGATATATCAGAATGGGGAGATTTTTTACCTATTTTCAAAGAGAAGAAAGATGATAATCCTGCTGAACACCTCCTCAAGTTTCATGAATGCATGGACCTATTAGATCTGCAGCATGAAGATGTTCGTATGAATATGTTCATGTATTCGTTGTATGGTGATGCACGTGTATGGTATTCTTCTTTACCTCCTTCATGTATTTCATCTTTGAAAGACTTTCATAAAGCATTCAATGAGCGTTGCAAAAAGTTCTTTCCAAATGAGCTTTTATTTGATAATTGTTGTCAAGAATTTAACTTGCATAACAAGGCTGAAGATGTAGAGAAGGAAAGATCTCTCCATCATCTTTCTAATGATCTTCATGATACTGTGCCTTCTCATCAAGATAAACCACAAATGGATGATAAAGAAGCTGAAGATTCTCCTATTAATAGTATTTCTGTTTTTCATCAATCTGAAGAATTAGTTTCTTTAGATATCCATCATAGGGATCAGTTTTCATCTGAGGTTTATGAAGGTTTGGTTACTTCTGAAATACCAACTGTCCACCAAAGAGATGATCAGAAATGTATGCATGATGTGGTTAAGGACACTCATAAAGAATATGTTGCTGTAGAGGATACTATTCATCATGATCAGGAGATCAGCGATTCACACTATGACAATCTTAGTGATGCTTTTGACATCATATCAAACGCATCTACTGTTGTTAGTTGTCATGAAGATCAGACCTTTCTCTCTGGAAATTTTGAAGATGTTGAGCAGATTGAAAAATTTGCAAGTGACAGTTTCAGATTTGCAGAGATTGAAGAATACAGCCTACAATTTCCAGATTTGCAGGGACTGTCTAAACTTCAGTTAGAACACATGAATCATGATCCCGAATGTGTTGATGTTGTAGCAACATATGTTATGAGCAGCCCATATTTTCCAGACTTGCAGAAAAAGGTAGATCACAGCACGTATGAAAAGAGTGATGGAGACGAGGATCTAAAAGGTCTAGATCATCAGTCTGTCTTATGTGTTTCTCCAACAGATCTCGAGCAGCCTGCATTCAACAATGAGCTTATTAAAGGCAGTTTTCAGCATCTTTTTAATTTACAGTTGGATCAGCAGTTTAATGAGGTATTGCTCTGTGATTTTGATGACCCTATTGCTGTCTATTTAGATTTCATGAGCAGCATAAATCTGAGGATATTTTTATTAAAAGGAGATTGTCTTTATCCTCTGTTCGAACATCTTTTCTGCATGATATGGTTTCCATTGTTTTTCGGGTCAGGAGCTAGCATGATGGCATTAAAAAAGTTCCTTACATGGCTTCATTGGAAGCATCACTTCATTTGATAAGAGGCAGTACATCTGGTTAGTGTAGGGATAGGTAGAGGAATAAGCTCTTCTTATGAGCAGTTAGATTTTTTTTAGTTTTTGTTAGTTGTTGAATAAGCAGAGCAGGCTACATGTAAGCTATAGGTGGGATATTATAAGTTTGCAGAGGGATCAATGTTAAAGACTTGATGACTCCATTGCCCAATGCTAAAGGCTACTGGAACTACTTGGTTCTGGGATTCTTCGGAACCTCACTGGGAGGATTCCATCCCCGAGTAGGAGCCAGATGTTATCTCCCAAAAAGTACACCGTCATTTTGGGTTATAGAATGGGTTAAAATTTTTATATCTGTGAGTCTTGTGCTTCAAAATCGAAAATTTTTGCTTTCGGCAGTGAACTCAATCTGTGGAAGTTTACTTAACTGCCGAAACAGGCCCATTTCGACAGCTAAGATAGTTTGTCAAAATTACTTTAGTTGCCGAAAATGTTTCCATGTGTAAATTTAAAGGATTGTGCTCTGAAAATCTCCAAATGTCAAGCTATATGTGGATCAGTGATATGCATGGAAAGAACGCGTGGAGGATGGTTGATCCAGCGCAACACTACAGGATTTTTAGATGACGAGATTAAAATGGGTTGCGCAGGTGTTCTAAAACGAGCTCAGCTTGGTGTTCAGTTCGCAAATGGAAAGGTGTCAAATCGTTAAGTTTGAGGTGCGCTCTGTCAAGGAAAGTTTTGGCATCCATGGTGTGTGCCCATTTGGAAAACGCCTTCCAGGTTGCTTCTCGGAGTGGCATGTTACAGAAATTAAAAGATATCTTGAAATCACCCATACTCCAACACACAAGGAGTAACCACTTGAACTTGAGGATGTTTATGCAATTGATAGAGAAGGATAATATGATGCATACGTTCCTTATAAAAACAATCTTAAAAACAGGGTGCTGCTGTGCTAGTTCCATGAGATGGTTTCAACTTTTAGCTGCGGCCTTATGAAGCAGAAGTATAAGCAAAAAAATGCTTTATCCCGATGATTCAGCCTTTGTTAAGCTACCTGTTTACAGTATAGGAGTTGTGCAAAGCATCATTTTAATGTATGGGCATGAGATTAATGTCAATGCCATTTATCACTTCAATATAGGATGTACTTCTATCAGCCTCCATTTGTCTGATGTCTGAAATGTTGTGTAACAGTTTGGGAACATTAATATTTGGATCCTCTACACATACACTTGATAACAGCTTCTGTGCAATGTCCTCCTCATGAATTTGATCCAAATCTGGAAATAATCCTAAAGGGACAGCAATGCAATCAGAGTACAAACAAGCAGAGGAACAGGGAGGTATTAGACAATGAAGGGAGTATACTGAAGTGCTCAGAAACTCTTGATGGGAGATCACTTGGTTAGGTCAGTACGTTCAAAATCCCGCCGAGTTTCTCTCATAGTGAACAGAAGATCATCTACAGTCCCGATTAACTTGAAATACTCCTCATCGTGAGTCTCATTTATTGCTTTAAGGAGAAATCTGTTATGATCCCTGAAATATAGCTTGAGGATTTATACTTCTGTCATCGAATGTTGAGTATCATTGCAAGCCTCAGTTTTCTAAACGAATATGCCTAAATCCCATGCTGTTCCCTGTCGCACGAAATAACTCAAGAGGAATTTTTTGCTGAAATCGTGTGATCTTGCAGAGAGTTTTTGACGGCCTTCTCGAACTCCAAATTCAGATTTGGAAGCACCAGTGGATAGCTTATGATCTATAGATCAAAATCGACTATTTGAACATGCAAAACGGACATCGGACGGTTGAGAAAATTGATTTTTTCCAAAGGCAGTTTTTTTAGGAATTCTACAGGTTTCGGCAGCTTAGGCGAGCCTCCAAGAGCTCATTAGCTGCCGAAAAGGCTGAATTTCGGCAGCTAACGCGTGAAACTGGCAGAAGGCTTAGCTGCCAAAAGCCTATTTTCACAGATCGCTTAAGATTTTCGCCCAGATCGCGGATTTTCTAGTTGGAATGGCGGGAGGCCGAGCAGAATAAACAAGTTATGAATTATGCCATCATTATCTACAGGAGTTTTGAGCTAGATCAAAGTGAAATGGGCGTTTTGGCTAATTTGAAGCATCTTTTTGAGGAAACAGCTCTAAGTTCAAAGTGCCACATCATCAGAGCGTTTCTGATATGTTCCAATCAAGTCCATCGAGCCTTGGAAGGCTAACTGCACTTCACCAACCACCGAGCACAAGAAAGGAGACCAACTCATCTTCACTTCCTTGATTCAAGGAATCATACCTATCTTTTGCATTTACACTGTTTTAATTAGGATGACAAGATCCATACTTTTAGGATCTTGAACTACTTTGTAAAAATTATAAAGTCTAAGAGCTGAGGCTGA
>LPNX011195782.1:206465-236465 GCA_001517045.1 Pseudotsuga menziesii
TTTCTCAAGTTACCAAGCATACTTAGCCATAACCACTAAGTAGTTTCTTGGAGTGCTAACACTACCAATGGGTGTGATCCTAATCAACTAGTCGTGCTCCCCGGACGAAAGAAACCTGGGAGAAGCACCTATGCTTGTGATGTAATATCGTCAAGGTAGTAACGTGATGCAGAACACTAGTCACCTGAAAACCTGAAATCCATTGCATAAGGAGTCCCGTGAAGTGTACCTAGGCTTGCAGTTAGACTCGGTTGGTGTTTCCTTGGTCTATGTCTTTGCCTTGGAGCAACCATGATAGACTGCTGCCCCTCTGCAAGCATCCGTACCGCATGTCAACAAATGTGTATGCATGGATACATCAACAACATGATGAAGAAAGAAAAAACAACAACTGCTAAAGTAGGGCATGTGCCAAACCTTGGAAACTGCCAATGGGTGTGCTCCCAATCAACCAGTCATGCTCCCCTGATGGAAGAACCTTGGGAGAAGCACCTGTGCATGTGATGTAATATCGTCAGGGTAGTATTGTGACGTAGAACACTAGTCACCTGAACACCTGAAATCCATTGCATAAGGAGTCCTGTGAAGTGTACCTAGGCTTGCAGTTAGAACTGGATGGCTCTGCCTTGGTCTATGTCTCTGCCTTGGAGCAACCGTGGCAGACTGCTGCCCCTCTGCAAGCATCCGTACCGCAGATCAACACACATGTATGCATGGATACATCAACAAAATGATGAAGAAATAAAAAACAAGTACTAAAGTAGGGCACGTGCCAAACCTTGGAAACTACCAATGGGTGTGCTCCCAATCAACCAGTCATGTTGCCCGAATGGAAGATACCTGGGAGAAGCACCTGTGCATGTGATGTAATATCGTCAGGGCAGTATTGTGACGCAGAACACTAGTCACCTAAACACCTGAAATCCATTGCGTAAAGAGTCATGTGAAGTGTACCTGGGCTTGTAGTTAGACCCATCTGGTGCTTCCTTGGTCTATGTCTCTACCTTGGAGCAACCACGGCAGACTGCTGCCACTTTGCAAGCATCCGCACCGCACCTCAACACATGTGTATGCATGGATACATCAACAACATGCCAAAGAAAGCAAAAACAACAACTGCTAAAGTAGGGCACGCGCCAAACCTTGGAAACTTCCAATGGGTGTGCTCCCAATCAACGAGTTGTGCTCCCCAGATGGAAGAACCCTTGGAGAAGGACCTATGCATGTGATGTAATATTGTCAAGGTAGTATTGTGATGCAGAAAAATAGTCACCTGAACACCTAAAATCCATTGCATAAGGAGTCTCGTGAAACCTGGGCTTGCAGTTAGACTCGGCTGGTGTTGCCTTGGTCTATGTCTCTACCTTGTAGCAACCGCGGCAGAGTGCTGCCCCTCTGCAAGCATTCGTACTGTACGTACCAACCAACTGGCCTCATCCAACAATTTTTTAACTAGACCAACCAACTGCCCGGTCTTTCTCAATGTACTAGGAGGATTATTTCCAAGCAGGTATAGGTAACCGAACAATTCATCCCTAGCTAATTGAAGTCCCTCAAGATCTATATCAATAGTATCAGTGACTGTAAACATTATATCACCATCTACATGTAAGTTTGGTGCCTCTATCTCATGAGGGGTATCAAATGAAGCATGTGTTGCGTCATGATATAGTACTGGGCTTGAATCTCCTAATGGGAAATACAACCAATCTACCTTTATAGCATGCTTGCACATGTTGCCACGAATAGACCATGGGAAATCACATGCTATAAAATTTGCACAATACCAGGTGACAAGGTATTTCTTATGAGGATTTGTTTGACTCCATACCCAATAGGCATGAGATATGCTCTCATGAGGGAAACAATCACTGTCTGGGATTCTTTTTTCTCTTTCCATTGAAGATTCAAGCTGCTTCTCTTTCCTATAGTTGTTAAAGTATCCTTCTTCTTTTAGAATTTCTTTGAACCGATACACAGGTTCGACATTTGTCAAGAGCACATATAATAACCAATCCATTCGATGAGCAAATTTCTTCCGTCGATCGGAGAGAAAGTTGGTCTTCAGGTAATAATGGTAGGACTCTACAGCATTGTTGGTCTCTTGATTTGCATGCAGAAAATCACGACAGCCTTTCACCCACATCCCTGAAAGCAAAAAAACAAGTCAGTGGAAATATATGGTAATTATGAAACACTTAAGAAAAAAACAAGAAAGAGTCGTCTGCACTTACGAAACTTATCACCGAAAACCCAATTCTTATTGAGATAGTCCAGGAATTTCCCCTCATCAACAAATTCATTGAAAAATCCTTGTATTGCAGAAGTCACATCATCGTTGGAACAATGCTTCATAATATAACCTAACTTACTGAACATTGCACTTGCCATGTCTGGACTAGTGGCCAAGTTATTGACATTTTTTAGCCATGCCCTCCGTACATGCCAAACGCACAATATAAATTTGCACTGTGTCACCCTCCTGCAATGTTCAATGGGTTAAAGTGACACTTTCACATAAAAAGATAAGCTAAAATGAATAGTAATGATAATGAATATACCTCAATGTAGCTATCTCAACCAACACATCATCAACCATGGAGGCATTGGGTTTCCAATCAGGACGGAGCTGGTAACACCTATTCATAAGTTGATCCAACTAAAGTGCAATATCTTTAGTTGTATTCCACGATGAAACAACCCATGCAACTAGAACCCCACTTTGTTGTGCATCAAATGCAACTAGTGTGTAAAGCTGGTATTGCCATACTCAAACAAGATAGGAAGTGAAAAACGTTTTTTATTAAATAAATTGAATGGCTTAATATTGGATAATCATATTAAAAAAACACAGACAACACACATACCCCATATTTATTAGTACTAAATGTTGAGTCCATGGCTATTAAGATGTTATGACATAGCTTGACCATTGTCTCCAACATCCATTTCGTATGGATTCCAATTATGAAAGGCACACCTGCATCATTGGGCTT
This sequence comes from Pseudotsuga menziesii, assembly GCA_001517045.1. Taxonomy (NCBI): domain Eukaryota; kingdom Viridiplantae; phylum Streptophyta; class Pinopsida; order Pinales; family Pinaceae; genus Pseudotsuga; species Pseudotsuga menziesii. Next base: position 209,462 of record LPNX011195782.1, read on the forward strand.
TTGGTATAAGAAAAAATCCTCTTTAAGTTTTTGGTACCAAAAATTAACACTCATCTCATCCTTTTTGTGGATTTGATAGTTTCCTTTGCTCAACCAACAGTAGATGTTTGCAACATCCTTTTTGCTCAAGAAGAAATCCCTATCCCAAGTTGTCACATCCAAGTTAACATGTTTCTTTATGTGCATTTTGCAAACTGAGTCAATTGGCACCTCCAAAAAAAAACAACTTTCGACATACGAGACTATGTCCCTTGAGAGCTTAGGCTTATGCAGAGACCTGGCCTCGCCTGAAGTGTCATGTAAACCATGACAAGGCCATCCTTGTTTGTCTTCATGCTCATATAGATTATATGTCAATATCGCAGCCTTAATATTTTGAACCATAACCTTAACTATAAAATGGAATTGGAAACTCGTCTTCTTGGCAAATGAGGCCCTACGTTTAGCTGGTTGTTCTCTTTTGTCCTCTGAACCATAACAACATGCATAACTACATAAAAAAATTTCCAGTGTGAGTATAGACAACAAATTATAAATGTGATATTATTAACTACATATAAATAATACATTCTTGAGATACTTACACTTCATAACTCAATGAAGCAGTATCATTTTGCCCTGGTTCTTTCTTTTTCCGTCGAATGAAACTACATGGAGCATCGAGGTTCATTTCTTCCCCGCTAATGAAGTCGAATACTCTATGGGACGGGATTTTCACAACACGATCAAAACTTCCATTTGATCGATCAATTTCAGACCAAAGAATAACTTTGGAGGAAAAGGTGAGCATGTGTTTAGGGTCTTGCATTTCAAGTTGCATGATAGCCTGCCATTTGCCTTGCTTGCCCATTTTGAATAAATTCCTACAAACAACGTGCAAACACATTACTGAAAATAAAACAAAAGACTAGTTATATTTAAAAACATGCTTGCAATTTATACAACATGGAAGGATCCATGAACCATTCTTTATAGTGAACTTAACAGATGCCCTAAGAAGCAAAAAGCATAACAAATCCCACATGGGGTAAGTGGTGTTTCAACACAACCTAACCCTAGTAGGGGTGCATGCGTCATAAAGAATGAAGGAAATGATATTACTATATCCAAATCAAACATTCTCCTCAAGGATTTTTATAAGGGAAAGTTCACAGAGCTTAGTGGTTGTATTAAGATATAATTAATAGAAGCTTGGCTAATTAATGTCCATAAGTGTTTTGGGTTCAAATATCACTATTAATCACCAGGCTTGTTTGATAATTTTCCATCTTAAGCAAAGTGCCACACTACAGTCAGATAAAGTGGAAAGATATATAAGGGCTTTTGCATATGTAGTTTCATGGGAATTGTTTAGGGAGAAATTCTATTGAAATACCTGTCATATTACTATATATTGCCATAGATAGGCACATGCAATCCACTTCTTGACTTGGGGCAAGCTCACAATGGGAAAGTATTAGGTGAAGGGTGTTATAATATTATACATTAGGGGATCACCTAATACCAACTTGGTTTAATGTACTAATCGTGTGTGTTTTCAATTGCTTTTAACCTCTAATAATCTATTGAACGCCTTATATTATCCATAGATGATTCAACAACCTAGCTATCTAAATATTAGAAAGCTTGATTTGTGTCTTTTCACCTAATTGGTCCATGATCGTGGAGGTTCATTTGTCCAAATTCCATGAGATGATAAAGTGAGAGCGTTCTTAGATCACATTCTAGGACTGTCACAATATTTTTAACTACAAGAAACAGAACTGTGTAAGGATCCCCAAAGCAAAAATAATGACTTGTCTATCCTTGGCCATAATGGAACTTATTCTTCGATAGACATTCTACTTTCCATTATTTGAACTTAACACTGTTTTTTCCTAACAGAAACTCCCCATTTTTAGCTGGAATGGGGTCAATATCTTGGAACATGTTGTTCTTGGGATTCTTATGTAGAGCCATACATAATGCACTATGAATTGAACCTAGATCAACAGTGGTAAGCTTCCATAGGTCTATGGACCACATCCCGACCAAAAAATTTAAATGGAAATTTTAGAGGAAAACATGGCTCAGGCTTGGGTCCTAATATGTGCATGAGTCATGACCTCCAAGTGCCATTGGCTCAAACCCATAAGTTTAATCTTCACAGACAAAACACTATCTTCCTGCCAATATTAAATAAAAGATTTGTGTGCCCTACTGGAGCTTGCAGCTTGCCACTATTGAGGACTTGGGTGAACTGCCATCTCAAGGAGGAAGGGATGAGTAAAGTGGGTCTTGGTGCTTCAGTAAGCACTCCATTACTTACTGCAGGGGGGGTTACATATTACAATTACAGTGATACTATGGGAACTTGGAAGGCAAGATGACAGGGATTAAGTTTTATAGATCTAAATACCCAACATAAATGCCTACAGTTAAAGCAAGCTGTTGAATAGCTTAGCTAGTAGAAGAACAACTATTGCACTCTATTGCTAGTAGCAGGTCAATTGTTGCATTAATCTTGACCTGCTTTCCAACTATTTTCATAGAACCAACATAAAACATGTATTTATGCAGAGATCTCACCACTGATCTGTCCTTGGGCATAACAAAACTTGTTATTTGGATGGCATTGTCACTTTCAATATTGTGTGGTTAGACTTGAAAAACAAGTCCATTCTAATTATTCGTCGGTGAAGTACTTTACCAAGTCCAATCTTATCTCCTCTCAAGCTATGAGGGTTGGGTTGGGTTGGTCAACCAGCCCTTGTCCATCAGGGAGCCTTTAAGATATTCTGCATATTATGGAGAATATAGATTTCAAAACAAAGGCAATTTGATTTATCTATTACAACAGTAAGTCAATGTAATCTTAGTTAAATCATAAAAAAAGGGTTTAGTGTTCAAAAGGAAAATTAACTTTCTTTTGAAATGTATTCCATGACCAATCAGTTGCAAAGACATATCAATTCGAAACAAAAGAAACTCAAACCGATTATATTTGTGGGTCATTCCTTGGCAGGGGAAATTGCAACCTTGGTCACACTATGGGTACTGGAAAAGAGACTAAAGCAAGGTTCTCCTTTGTGTATCACATTAAAGCATAGCTCTCCATTTTGTGTCACATTTGGTTTCCCTTTAGTGGGAGATAAAAGACTTGTTGAAGCGGTTGGCCGTGAGAACTGGGGAGGAAACTTTTGTCACATGGTTTCCAAACATGATATTGTTCCATGGATGCTTCTTGCACCCTTGGAGTCAATTGCTAAGCCCTTGATTGCTATTTTTCCATATTGGTAGGGCATACATGTACATGATGCTTTTGTTCAAAATGCTTGTAGGACGCTTCTTAATAATGTCCTTAATTCTCTAATGAAGTCAGATGAGGCTGTCAAGAGAAGCCCTTACATGCCCTTTGGCACTTATATGTTTTGCTTAATCAATGGTGCCACTTGCATTGAAAACTCTAAGACAATTTTAAAGATGCTTCATTGGACAATGCAAAGCCAAGAAACTTCTTCAGATGAGATTGTACATGACTTCCTTTTAGAGCACAAAATATATGGTTCTGTTTTGAAGGATGTCATATGGAAGTCCACAAAAGGGACAAGACTGATGAATTCCAATTCAGAATGCTCTTACGAGATGGGAATCTCATTGCAGCTAGAATATATTTGTGTTGGAGTTCAAGTAATATTGAATTTCTTTTTAAAAATAAAAAATTACTTCGAATATATTTGTTTTGCAATTAGTTTTTCTAAGTAAAATGCCTTCAAGGTGATATGGGTTAGCATAAATCCATGTTAGTCTAAGATCTATTGATCTCCAAGAGAGATAAAAAACTTTGAGGTTCTTGAGATGTAAAATATCTTGAGTTAACATGGATAGTGGGGCATTTTTTTATGTTGACAGGAACATTATACACATACACACTCAACAGAAAGACACAGACATCTCCTCCTGTCCACTTGGGATTTAAATAGCAAATGTACGTGACAATAGATCCATGATCTCTCATTTCCTTTGAAAGATCAAACATTCTGTTCCTTTCTTTTTGTTTTTAGTGTCATAAGTTCTTGAAAGTTTTTTAACTTTACAAATAAATATATATATGCTTAGTATTTACCATGATTCCTTTCAATACCATGCAATCATGGAAGGTAATCAATTCAAATGTGAATTATGGGCCTTTGTAGAGTTGAGTGGTTGATTTTTGTGTTTATTTGTGTTATCTATAATTATTTCAACAATATGAATACCAAAACCAAAAAAATGCAAGCATGGATTTCTTTCTTGATATCCATGTCTCAAAACTTAAAAAGATTATCTCAGATATAACAAGGGCCTAAACGAAAGATGAAAGATGTCGAGTGAAGAGGAGGTCTGATCTATTTATAAAGCGGATCGCCAGAGGTGTGTGCGATTCTGCCTAGAAGGCACAAAAAAATTAAAGCAGTGTGCTAGCCTCCTATTCAGAACATTAATGAATCCATTTTGCAGGCTGTGGACTGAGAAGGCTTATCCAAACTGTAATTTCAATAATTTGAATTGATTCAAAGCCTCTAGAATATTATTGAAATTACAATTTATGATTATTAATTATTGAGATTGTAACCTATTGATTTTTATGGCTGAGTTTGCAAAATCTCTAGTGCCCAATGAATGCAAATAGCAGCTCCAAAAGAAACAGAGCACACAGAGAAGTCGCGCGAAAGGAGATGTGCTGCCAAAACTAGTGAACTTGAGAGGAGATAAGATGGTCTGTCTTAAAATCTTTACAAGAGCATAGGGAGATAAGATGGTTGAGAGGAGATGTGCTGTTATTTAAATCTTTATCTGCCAGAACCAGTGGAGATGTGTTGTGGTGACCGGTGAATGCAAATAGCAGCTCGGAGTAGAAACAGAGCATAGGGAGAAGTTGCGGGATCGTTTGAATTGTGTAGGGAGTGTGGTTGGTGGCACCCATCAATGCATGGGAGTACGTCGAGAAGGTAGAGGAGTGGAGTAACCACGATTATATCAACATTAACAGCGGAAGGTAAGGTAAGGTAACCTAACGATGACAGGGTGGAACACACGAAAATAGGGTGGAACGGACGGCGACAGAGTGGAATGGAATGCTGACAATGGAGAGGATGAGGTCGTCGGTGTTCAGAGTTCCGGTGCAGCGATTGCCACTAGGAAAAATCGTCGCGTCGGTAGCTCACTCCTTAAAATTCTCAACAATCTTTGAGAAAGTCGTGGAAGTGAGAGTCACCTGACACCGGGCAAAATTTTCATGAATAAATGTGTACAATGATAGAGACACGGTGACATTTTTGTGCATAAATATTTACGGTGCTATCCTCCCCCAAAAAAGTGTGTTGGATTGGATTGGATTGGTGATCCAGAAGTGTATACATAGGAAGCGAAAAAAAATTTCTCCAACTTAATCGCTTGTTTGCTAAAATTGTGAGCTACATGAAAAGTAGAAGAAAAGAAGATTTCTCCCTTGCTTTATTTTAATTTCTTCCTGATCCGAACATTTCTCAGACAGTACCTGAACATTACTCCCCTGCTTTATTTGAATTTCTTCCTGATCCGAACATTTCTTCGTCAGTACCCAAAAATTTCTCTATTGGTTTATTTTGAATTTCTTCAGCAAGGTGCAGACCCAAACATTTCTCCATTGGTTTATTTTGAATTTCTTCTGCTAGGTGTTGACCCTAACATTTCTCCATCGGTAAAGTTTGATTGTCTTCTATGGTCCTTCTCGTGGTCAATAATAAATAAGGATCCTATGCTGGTATATATTAATTAATATAGGTACACCAAGTCTGGACACACCATTCATATCAAGTGTTATGCTTCAGCATCCTTAGTTATCTTCGAGGAGGAGATGAAGATCTCTCAAGTTAATTCTCTTCCATTCTTGTTTTATTCCATTCTCTTTGTCAGTCCTTTTGCATTTTCCACCATTCAATTATCAGATCATCCTCATCTCAGCAATGCTGCCGATCAAGAGGCTCTGCTTGGATTTCTATCTGCAATCACATATGATCCCTCCAAATTATTAAACACTACTTGGAGACCAAATGTTTCATTCTGCAGGTGGACATGTGTCATATGCGGTTAGCGGAGACAGAGAGTGGTTTCCCTCAATGTTTCCAGCATGGCATTACAAGGTACAATCTCTCCTCTTCTCGCCAATCTCTATATTCTTAGAATACTTGACCTCAGCAATAACCATTTTCATGGTCACATTTCCTATCAATTGGGAAATCTCTTTCGCTTAAAGAAACTTATCCTGTTTGGGAATGAACTCCAAGCAGGGATCAAATTTGAAGGGTAGGTCTCATTTTATTTTGAAGGGCTGTGAGAAATTGAACCCTTCAATGTTGACATTTAAAAATAAATCATTCTTTTTATTTGAAAATTTAAGTGTTAAAAAATATTTCATTATTTATTAAAAACATTGTATAGAAAGAAAAAAATGACAATAAGAAGAAATCCCAAGTGATTCAACATTTATACGGAATTAGTGAGGTAAACCATGTACAAATGATTTATCACTTCTAGATTCTTTTTATGGGGATTACTCAAGAGTTAGTATAGAGAAGTAGAGACTAAAATAAAGGTTGAGAATGAAGAACATGTAACAGTGATGGAAGATGAGATTGGGAAAAATCCCATTTAAAAAGAGATTGATGCACTTGTTTTGTTAATGTGAACATAGACATAACCATTAGGAGTATTGGTTTTTTGTGCTGCATGTTCTTTGGCCTATTTATTTTTTGAAGGGAAATGTTTGTTTCCTATCATACTAAAGTGATTAGAGTGGTTGAGAACTACTCGCAACCTTATCTGAATGCATAATATGAAATTAGGGGTGAAAGTAGGCTCATGTGGTACTAAAGCTTATTTCTCTCTAGAATTGTTTTGAGAAGAGCTCCACTATTATAACTGTTATGTTACAAGGCTAAAAGAGATCAGGCATCAAATCCCTAACATTAATAAAAATACTAAAAAGATGATCTTTGTCCAATGCCAACGTATCCACCTAAAACTAGTGTACTTCTAACAATGTACATCCCTGGGAGATTTAAAATTGTTGATCCTTGTTGTGACCACTTGATCATTGCCATAACCAATGGCTTAAATAAACAACATAAAAGTAAAAAATTAGAAGAATAACTTTTCCATGACATTTCACCTTACCTGTTTTGAAATGAACTTTTCTACATGCTATTAAAAGCATTGTATTATTATATTTCCAACTAAATAAGTTTTTCAGGATCCACATTTCCATTAATGTAAAAAAAAAATTTACAAATACCATCACAAAGCTAATTGATATGTTTGTCCATATGGACACAGTTCATGAGTAACTAGCCATTCAATTTCAAATTCCACCTAATCCCTAAGCATCGTCTTCACCATAATAAACCTAAGTATTAGAAGACTTGAAAACTTATCTTTCAAACTTTAGTCTTCAGTCTACTAACATCAAGATGTCAAATGAGAGGGATTGATAGGGATTCTCATTTCTCTTTTCAAAACTTGATGCATATAATTATTATTCAAACACATTGAAAAAAGTATCCTTCAAACTTCAATGTGGATCTTACTAGTATTTGGATCTCACACGAGAAGAAGTTTGAGAGGGATTCCACACTTATCTTTTCAAATTTTCATCTTATATTTATGTGAAATGGTTAGAAAAAAAACAAGGAATATTATATACTATAATCTCTTTGTGAACCTTACAGATTCTAAAATGTTATTTTGACAAAAAAACATATTTACAATCTCTTCTCTTAAATTCTGGGTTTATAGGTTTGAGGAGTGGTATCCAAGGTAATTGTAGACTCCATTTGATATGTCAACATTATGAACATTTATCAAGGTTCATCATCAAGACAACGAGTCGATTTGAGTAACGGATACAGATTTATTAATATATCTTTAACAACACATTTCAAGAGAAAATTAGGAAATTGATAATGTTGACTATATAACTAATACCAAACCCAAACCCTAAAAATGTTAAGCTAGATAATAAGGAAGTCTAAGTTGTGATTAAAACAAACACCCTAAATTGCTACAATTATTCTAAACTTAGAATAGAATAAATTTCTAAATTAAATTTATTAATATCAAATATTTTTCTTAATGAATAAATTGTGAATTGCTTAGCCTATTTTTTTATAAACTATAGAACTAAATGCAATATGTAATTCTAACCTAGAAATACTATAATTTTTTAGATAAAATAATAATTTAAGAGTATTTTTTAATAATTAGTGAGCTATTGGCCATAACCTAGGAAATATTTGATGTAAAAAAGTAACCTAAATTACCATATCTCATTTACTCTAGTATAACCTAAAAGGCATCGTTCTGATAAAAAATAAAACTTTAAGATTAATCTACAGCTTAATCTTGTATTGCTATCTAATCTTTTTATAATAAAATTCAACATGGATTTCATTAAACAACACTGCTATAATTGAAGAGAGGCATCGTTTTGAACAATGTAAATCATGCCAATTATGGTAAAAATCAATTCATCATCCATAGATATGACTCATATGAGCATTTAATTTCACATCATATACGAAAATACTCAAGTGACTTTTAAGTTGTGAGATCACGCGACTCGGTGAGAAAGAAGATGCCAGACGGAAAACCGAGTTGGAAGGATGGAATCCTCTGAGACCAATATTTAATGAATTCGGTGAATCAGTAATGCATACCAATGCCATTAAATTCTTTGAAAGTGAACATCGAATCCCAAGTCACAGTCACTATGTTGAACTTGGAACTGGGCAGCCCAGTGGCCCACCGTGGTCCATGCCCATTAGGACCGAGATCCTCATCCATGATCCGACTATTAGAGGGAACTTGGGAAGACTCTGAGTCTTAACTCTCCCACAGTCCAGTGAATCACTGACAACCCTTTGAAGGGAAAATTTTGTAGATGCCCTTCTATTGCAAATTTACCCATGCTTACTCAATTTCATTATTGACGTGCTGGAAATGAAACTAAATTTTTTTTTCATGGTAAAATTCTTTGTGGCCTTCTATGAAGGCTAAAATGGCCTTTGAAGGGACCTAAAGCCTTCAAATTTGAAGCCTAAAGTCTCCAAGGTTCTATTCCACCCACTCTTGGTGGGTGCCGTAGTTTACAGATCTTGTCTCTACGATATAACAACTGCACAGGAAACATTCCCTCGGAACTATGTGTTCTCTCCAACTTACAATTCTTTTCCCTGCAAAGAAACACTTTGAAGGGAACAATCCTGCTGTGCTTGGGAAACATATCGTCTTTGTGGTGGATAGATTTGGCTAATAAAAACCTTAATGGGAGTGTTCCTTCCAAATTGGGTATGTTAAGTCAGGTGAAGGTTATACTTCTCTATATTAACCATCTCATAGGACAAATCCCATCTTTCTTGTCTAACTGCACTAACCTTGTAGGATTGGATATATCTGGAAACCAGCTGACTGGTCTTATTCCCATGGAGTTGTGTAGCAAGAACACCTAATTAATGGAACTCTATAAGGGTCGTAATCAGTTAAGTGGTGACATTCCTCCTTCCCTCTTCAATTGTATGAACATTCATGTGATTGACTTAGGGTTTAACCAACTTAGCGGAGTAGTGCCTGCGGATTTAGGTAAGTTGATGCAACTCTGACTGCTTTCCTTGGCACAAAATCAACTGGTTAGCAGTGGCACAAAATCAACTCCAATTCTTACTACTCTCACTAACTGTTCTACCTTACACACATTAGTGTTGGCCAATAATATTTTCAGTGGACGTTTTCCCTTTTCTATAGGCCAGCTCTTTATAAAAGTGAACCACATGAACTTGCACTCTAATAATTTTGGAGGAGATATACCTTCAGAGATTGGAAACTTAACTAATTTAACATTTCTTGATTTAGAATGCAATTATTTTATAGGGCCAATTCTTACTTCATTTAATATGCTTCAAAAGCTTATATATGGGAGGAAACAATTTACAAGGAAACATCCCAACAGAAATTGGGCAACTAAAAAGCTAGGGCTCTTAGCAATTCATGAAAATAATCTCTCTAGAAAGATCCCTTATTCTATAGCTCATCTTTAATAGTTGAGATATATATATCTCGATGACAACAAATTATCGGGTAATATACCTGTAAATTTTGGGAAATGTGTGAACTTACTAGATCTAGATCTATCATACGACATGCTTAGTGGGCATATACCTCTAGAGGTTGCAAATCTTGCAAATTTGGCTTTGTCTTTCAAATTTTCAAACAATTTATTAGATGGAATTGTGCCTATGGGACTAAGCAAGATGATTATGGTTCAAATTATAGATATTTCTACAAATCGGTTAACTGGTCACATTCCGAGTGGGCTCAAAGACTGCAAAGAACTAGAATACCTGAATCTTTCTTGGAACACACGTGGAGGTCCAATTCCAATGTCATTGAGTGAACTTCAAAGTCTTCAGGGCATACATCTCTCCTTCAACAATTTTTCAGGTGGAATACCCATGTCATTGGCAAATCTCAAAGTGCTCAACCAATTGAATTTTTCTTTCAACAACTTTTCTGGAGAAGACCTGAAAGGTGGAGTTTTCAAAAAAATTGGTGCCATGGAGTTTATGGGAAATCCTGGTCTCTGTGAACCTTGGGTAAGTTTTTCACCATGCTCTATTCACAAACATAAAAGTGTTTCACCTCTAAAAAGAGTTGGCATACCTATTGCTGCAATTGTAGTCATTATTGTAACATGCTTACTTCTGGGAATCTTATGGAGAAAAATTGCAAGAGGCATATTCCTATAGAAGTTGGGGCATGTTTAAATGTGGGGCACCAAATAATTTCTCATGGAGAGCTTATCAGTGCAATAGAGGAATTTAGTGATGCCAACTTGTTAGGAGTGGGTAGTTTTGGGAAATTTTACAAAGGGGTACTGAATGATGGCACAATGGTTGCAGTGAAGCTTCTCAATTTGGAAAATGAAGGGGCTCACAAAAGTTTTGACAGGGAATGAAAATTTTTAGGTAGAGTTAGGCACCGAAATTTGATTAAAATCATAACATCTTATTCGGTCCTCCAAATCAAAGCTTTGGTATTCCCATTAATGCCAAATGGAATCTTAGAGAAGTGGTTATATCCAAATGGCGAAGTAGAAAGTGGTTTGAGTTTGATTCAAAGGTTGAATATAGCCATAGACATTGCTCATGGAATGATGTATCTTCATCACTATTTCTTTGTGAAAATTATCCATTGTGATCTGAAACCCAACAATGTTCTTATGGGTGAAGATATGACAACATATTTAATTGACTTTGGCATTGCTACCATATGTTTTGCAAATTCCAAGGATTTAGCTCCTACTTCCACACATGCATACAAGGGATTGACATGTTACATTCCTCCAGGTATTATCTGAGTTAAATAGTATAATAGGAAATGCCATGAGTTTTATATTTTTATTAAAAATTGTGAATTAAAAACCTTATGATGTTGATATTTGAATGCAGAGTACGGATTGGGAAGATGTGTCACAACAAAAGGTGATGTTTATAGTTATGGAATAATTCTTTTGTAGATGCTCACAAAAAAGAAACCCACCCACATGTTTGTGGAAGGAGTGAACTTGTAGAATTGGGTGGCTAGCAATTTTCCAAATCATGTTGTGGAAGTGGTGGATAGGAGTCTATTGAGAACTAGCACCATCATTAAAGATGATAAGGAACTCAACTGCCTCATTCACCTCTTAAATGTGGGTTTTATCTACACAAAAGAATCTCCTCAAGAACGACCAACCATGATCAACATGGCACACCAATTGCAAAACATTAGAGAGACATTTTTGGGAGCTATGAGCATTCTAGAAATCCAATCAGATATAACATATTTTCTAGGTAGGACAAGTGTTGCTGGAAACAACACTAATGAAGACCAAAGTTCTTCTACATTCTAGTATGTTGTAAGGGAGCAGGGGTTGTATCACTGAAAAATAAAGCAAGTTGAGTCTAGTGTCATTAGTCCCATGTTGTTTGAGTCTCATTCCCTATTCCTTCTTTGGGAAGTACATTTATTTGAGTCTTATTCCTTTCTCCTTCTCTATGCATACCTCATTTGTTTGGTGCATGTGAGTGCAAATAATAAAGTTATATATGCCATGAAAAATTTCTTAAAAATGTTTCAATAACTATAAAATCTCTTATATTTTTTAAAGAATTTTTTTGCAAATTGGTTTTATTTGTGTTGTTTGGGCCATATATACAAAAAAAACTTGTTTTTTCAATATTAAAAAAAAACCCTGCTTTTGTTTATTGACACATTCATGAGGTTAACATTTCAAATAAAGAACAAAATCATGTCAAATGCTTTTATACTTTTATTTATTTTTAACACCATATTTCTCCTTCACACCAACACTTTGAAACTAAAGTATATTTAACATCATATTCCTCCTTTACACCAACACTTTGAAACTAAGATTGTGAAGCAATATAAATGAGTATGGACACAATTACCTTATTTTAAAATTTATTAATAATTACAATGCATATCTAACTTTTACGGATCTATAAAGACAGTTAGAAATCTTACTTTTAGCAAATTTATTATTAGGAATATAAAAACTTAACTTCAAATCTATTTTTAAAATTTATTTTGTTTATAAAGTGTAACACTCCTTGCATAAGGTTATTGATTCAAAACTCTGTGAGTATTAGCTTACAAAAAATATTGATTTTTTTTCCAAAAAAAATTAGTTACTTTTATTCCATAAATATAAAAAACAACTTTATCAAGTACATTCAAAATCTGTAGACTTGGTTTCTGCTCAAAAATACAATCAACTTAATAAGCCATAAAAAGAATCCCTTAATCACCACAGAAATATGCAAAAGTTCTTTAAAAAAAACAATAATCCTTCATAAAACAATTACTTTATTATTTTTTATAAATTATCTACCAACCCATTTGATTGTCAATAAATATGTTTAAATGTCATAACACTGAAAGAGAGAACTATATTTCATACACTTTTCATTGTTGATGCACAACCAATGATTTTTATTATTAATATTTATCTTTTGAGATAAGTAAGAGGATCATATAAAAATAGTGTTAAAAAGAGACTTCGAAGAGAGTTTGGAACCTATCTAAACCATTGTTTTTTAGGCCAGCTAAAAAAACTGGACTATGTGACTGTTAGGGCTAGGGCAGGGCTAGGGCTTATCACCCTAGGATTATCTTGGTAAAAATATACATTTCAGGTTTCCAGAGACAAAGTTTTACTGCAATCCATTTCAAAATAGATAAAAAATTTCCCGTTGGGACAAGTCTCATGGAGATATATCATGTTCTTCTTGCTTCCGCCTTCCAAGGTACTTATGAAACGAGTCCACTAGGAAGATGTAAGGAAGGAGTGGGTCTTTAGATTGTTGAAATCATTGATTATGTAATTTAACTTACTTTCTTTTACCAAAATAGCTCTAGGAGATGATGGGTTTTGCATCTCTACCCCTTGTTTGGCTAGAATTTTTCAGAAATGTAAATCCATAGTGTATTTACAAATTAAGGACCATATCCATTACCGGTTCTCTTCTAGAATTACAAATTTTCCAAAGTCCTCCAGCACCTTCAAAGTTTCTTCAACTTTTTCCAAATCCTCCAGTGCCTTCAAAGTTTCCTCAACTTTTTCCAAATCCTCCAGTGCCTTCAAGGTTTCCTCAGAATGTGGTTCTCTATGCTTCAGGATAAAATTAAAGATATCTTTGCTGAAATTTCCATGAGAATGAGTATCTATTGTCGGACCCTTATCATGATCTTGCTCTGTTGGAGTTCCTATCCCTTGTCTTTTGGCTGTGAACTATTCTGAAGTTTGTCGATCTTGCTTACTAGGGCATCTTGGATTATCATCTTCACCCTGCTCCTCTCTTATCGAGGATTCCACTGGATAGCTAAAAAATTCAAAGTCCCCCGAACTCTCTAGGAGCATGATTCAGTTTTTAGATCAAGCCTCTCACTTTTCTTTACTAATCGATATCTAGGAGGAACAAGAATTTTCTTCCAAAGAATGACAGATGTTGATATAAACTATTTTCAGCTGGGTGAGCTCAATCCCTTAGCACATAGTTCTTGCAGATTGAACTAGGTTATATGCCCCTTTCAAATTTCAACTTAATACCAGCTGATTGCATTTTCCTTTTATTGTCCTTCTATATGCAATCAAATCCACTACAAGTAAATTATCTTCACATAATTGTATCTTTACCAATTTTGATTTTGACTCTAGACTCAAAGTAACCTACTTATTATGCATTCAGGCTCTCCTTGTGGAACTCTGCATTCTCTTACAAGTGTCAATCCATGCCATGTATTTTTCGACAGTGCAAATACTAGTCATGATTAAAATAGGTGTGATCACTAGTAAGGTTGATGGAGTCTCAAGCCATCAGCTAGCATTCCATTCCTATTGGGTATGCTGGAACTCTGCTCCACCTTTATGGCATGAGTTTAAGGGAAAGCAATATTTAGCATGTTGTAGAGCATTTAATGCAGTTGTAGCAGCCTTGATGACCGTTGGATCTTGAGTTGTTCAAGATCCAACGGTCATCAAGCCTGCTGCAACTGCATTAAATGCTTTGCAGCATGCTAAATATTGTTTTCCAATCAAAAGTCTCTCTGTTTATTATTAATGTTACAATAAAAGAAAAAATATTCTCTACAAGCGGGAGTCAATAAAGGCTGTGGGAAGACCTTCGTGATAGTCGAAGATCGAATGTTGGAATGGGGCGACTTGTTGGATTTGGCGCTCATGCCCAACAATCTTAAAAATTTCACCTTTGCCTTCTGGCTAACCATCCCTACAAATTTGAGGGATACTGTGGAGAGGTATGCAATTGAGGTGGAAAGAGTGGCTCAAGTTGTACTGAGTTTGCAGCTGTCCATTGTTACGACCTGCTATCTTAACATATGGGCGATGAAATCATTTAGTTGTCTTATTGTATGATTGTTTCTATAATCAACTATTAAGGAGGAGCTATTATTGCACAGAACAGGTGCATTCTACAGCCCAGTATAGAAGAGATGTGTAACTCTTTTTGTGCTCATCCTAGAGTTGACATCTATTCTTTATTAAAAACAGTAAAATATTATTAAAAATAACATGTTTACTTAAATTAAATTTAAATGATTTAGAATTGCATATATATATATAAAACAATATAAATTAGATAAATTAAAACCATAACCATTGGATTATACATTTCCTTAACACTTTCACTCTAAAAAAAGGTTTACACCTTGATATATATTCATCTCTGTGCTTGGTAGATCCCCCTTGATATATCTGATTCGTCTCAGTACTTGGTAGATCCCCTTTTAGATGGATATATGCTGGTTATGGTTCATTATGTGTGTGAATTGTCTCAAGTTAAGAGTAAAAATAATTGTTTATTGTTTTTAAAAAGTGTTTTAAATTATTATATCTCTTAAAACAATATAAAATAAAATTATTATTGTCTTTTTTTAATGTCTTAAATTATTATCTTTATAGAAATAATATGAAATACAAGTATTGTCTTTATTAATGTTTCAATTATTGTCTTTATAGAGACAATATAAAATGCAAATATTGTCTTTATTATTATCTCAATTATTGTATTTATTATTATCTCAATTATTCTCTCAAATTGTCTCAATTATTGTTGGCTCCAAATATAAAATTTTTTGGGTGTTTCTTGAATATGCTTTTAGCATTGAAGATTCTCAACACATTTATAACATTCATTGAAAGAAAAATAATGCACCATAATAAACACATAACTTGGCTAGCATCACAATATTACTATAGTTATTTTCAATAAAAAATATTTTTATTTTAGAAAATGCTTGGATAGTTGCTCCAAGGGAAACAATATATATCACATGTATGTTAGACATTGTTAAATATTTACATACTACATTTCCCAAACACTGCATCCTCAAAAAGTTTGATTGTGTGACAAAAATGCCCCATAAATTAATTACAAATTATAAAGAAACTAGAATTTGTAAATAGAATTTTGCAACAATATTTTTCAGCTCGTTATCGTTAAAAAATGATCAACTAGAAGCACATCACACTCTTGATGTTTCTCTTGTAACCTACAAGATACAAGACATCTATAAGAGAATAAAATAATAAAGCAAAGAATATATTTAATGTAAACTTATGTAAAATGAATAACATATTACAATTTATAGGCTTTAACTCATTCTAAAAGAAGCGAAACCACCATCCTCATAAACATCTTGCATAAAATTCTGCTAAATTTCTCAAGACGACAAGTTTCAAGGCATATTGTATAGTTCTAGAATCCAATGCTATGAAGCCATGAAAAAGTTTGTAAAGAAGAGATATAAAAGGATTGAAATGTACCTATTATAGAAACTTAATATAGTTAATTATCACCTCTTCTTTTTTGTCCTCTTTATACGAGGCACTACACTAATTGTTGATGTGGCATGCTCATTATCCTTTCCGCCACTTTGTGGGAATTGAAGGATGGTTTCTTGCTTAGGTTTAGGAATGGTGATTGATTCATTGTGTGCAACAAACATTTCATCTGTACCTCTAAAATCTCCTCATTCTCACTTGGATATCCTTCTCCTGATGAGTTTGGTTGTCGGTCCTTCCATACACGACAAAATTTAACTTATTATTTTAACATACTATATGTATTTAACTTATAACATTATTCATCAAACATTCTGAATAACATACATCGGATGTATGCCCAGTGATCAATTTCGCCCTTCGATCTAGCATATGTTGTTGGAGGCTTTGAGAACCATGTAATAAAACATATTTGAAATCCTCCTATGAAGCTTCTTTTTCAAATTGATGAACCTACATGAATAAAAGGAATCAAAATCATATTCTATAATTACTCATAAATACAACTTACTCATAATTTTTCAAGCTCTTTTGAAATAGAGGATAAAGTAAATGAAAAAAAAATCACTTACCAAGTTCTCATGAATGTTATTGTATCGACTAGATCTCGAGTCTTTTGTTAGGTTGGACCTTATTTTATCCCTTTTGGAGTGAATCTATTTTCAAGCAACATAAAAAATAATGTTTCTATTAAAGAAAGGATTCCCAAAGGTTTTTTTGACATCATTGAAGAGTTCGTCTTTTTTTAACTTGGAGTTGTTTCCTCCAATCCACCTAAATTGTATTAGTAAACAACTATGTTATGGAGAAAACTTCCTATGGCTTGGGGTGTACCACAACAGACAAAGTAACTGCAGAAATCAATCCCTTCCCAATAAGCAAGAGAAATAACAAATCTAACACTAAAGGATCTCGAGACACACCTTATTCCGGACGGTTTATGTAGATCCCCGTTGAGCTTTTTCCAATCTCGCTTGTGTTAACAACTTGCTCTCTCAACAACAACAAACAAGACAATCATGCTATATAATGGTGTTAGACCTACTATATCATATATAATCAATAATGTATAAGCAATTAAAAGAATCCATGGATTCAATATTAATTTAAATGCACATCATTGGACATGAAAATATATTTCTATTAATATAAATCAAAGATTACATGAATGACAACCTCTGTCAGCATGTATGTGAAATGAAGAAACTGAGTCCTCCACCTAGGCCTCCACCACCTCAATCCTCCATCTCTCGATAGCAAGATCACAAGAAAATGCAAGCTTGGGAAGAACACCAAGTGCTCCAAGGGGCAAAGGGATGCAAACTCAAGTATAAGCAAGCTACAACAACAATGGACTATAGTTTTCTTGCTCTTCAATTCCTCCTCTTCAATGTATCCAAAGGGTTTCTTATATAGTGTTTCACTGGGGTAATGGAAGGTCAAATCCGAGAGATATTGAGGCATAAGGAAGGCCATGAGACAAGTGACTTGGATCCACATCAAGGAAAACTCCAAAAATATTTGGCCTTTTTCACACATCCCAATGTACGCGGGTTTAAGGGTTATATCCGCATGTATACATGAGAAAGGGTTTAAAAGTCACGTACAACAAATAATGAGTGTTTTTAGGGATGATCTTGGAAACATCAAAGGTACAAAAATGTTCCATGGGGTCCAAAGAGTCTGCAAAGGGACAGGGAAGGCCATATATATGTGATCTACCATGTGTGGTAAAATCAGCTATAACTGATGCCCCCTAATGTGTGAGGTTAGAGGGGTAATACGATGGCTGAAATACAGTATAAGTCCATCCCAGAAGTGGAGTGATGAAGAACCAGGTGGAAGAACCATCCATCCAACAATATAATACAATAATCAAACTCTGCACATGACTGCAAATACATATGGAAGTCTCAGATACATAAGAGTACAATGGCCATGAATAGGCATGATATCAAACTGTGACATGTGTAGTCATCGCCACGTACAATATACAATATATTAGAATCTCCATGATGAAGATATACAAAGGACCAAGATCTCCATGAAAGTTGAATATATACCATGGATCAAGATCTCCATAATGGATGAAGATATCTAACATATACTGGAATCAAGTCATGAGAGTTGAATTCTTATGAACACTGGCACGATCAACGAGGTATCATATAAGAAATGCCACCAATCTAGAAAGTCTTCTACACAAACTGCTACGAGTACATGTCCTACTATGTGAATAAAGGTGTCGAGGTCAAACATAGTAGTCTATCGTCTGATTACCAGTCATTGATGTATACCGTTAACAGACGCAAGATCACCCACTGATAATGAAAATGGGAATCAAGATACTAGACTGCAATCTAACAAGTGCAAATAAATGTGTTGAGGTCGAACACTTGAAAGAATCCATTGATTGGGCGACATTGATGTATTCCCAAAACTGTCGATTGTGAGAGAACCTACCACTGATGACTGTAAGTCTCAAGGCACTCAAATGAATCTAGAATCCTATCCCAGAATAAATGATCTAAAGTCGATGGGATGGAATCCACTGGAAGGAGGGAAATAAGACATCCCCCATCATCTAACATGAGGTACTCATCAAAGCTGTATAATGTGGAAGGACTCGATCATAATGTGCTTGAACCAGTACCAGTACCAGGAATGGTCGACATGCAGAGTCAAGAAAACTGAGGAATGACCGACTCAAGCTTCAACTTCCTTTGAACAAGATCATAAAGGTGAATGGTGACTAAATGTAGGCAGTATCGAATCAATATATAAAACTAGGACATCTCTGTGACTCAGGAGGCATCGATAGAGGCTCCATAGGGACTGGAAGCTTAACCAGTTGGTGGAGATAAACTCAGAGAAACAAGTACAACCCCTAAAGTCAAACTATTAACCCAACCAATGAATGTGATATACAGTGCTCTGTTCGAAGGCAACATGACTCGACTGCTGCCAAAGATAACATCTTTTCCTGTCCGTATTTTTAGTTTTTTTAATTTTTTTTTTACTTTTTCAGATATTTTGAAAAGCTTGAAAAATAATAAAAGTGATTTATAGTTACAAATATAGGAGGATATGAGTGTCAAGGGGCAAAAAAACTAGTTCCAAGTAGTGGAACATACCTATGCTCAATGCAAGGAAACATGTGTAGGATACCGACACTCGGGGGAAAGTCCCCTCCTGGTAAAAATGGGGAATCAAGCTGCAAAAGATATATAAAATGGCTCTTCTTGGCTGGACATGAAACAAGATCGGGATATATGGCTGATAATCAAAGTCAGGGAAGCTGGCATAAGGCTCAATAAGGAAAGAAAAACTCATTATAATGCAATTAAAACTTGACATATACAAGGGACTCTCAGGGAAATGGCCAGCATAAAGGTCAAGAAGAGTATGAAGCTCTTGTCAAAGTCATGGTGGTACTAAAAGGGACTCCTGGACCTAAGAGAGGACTCACAGCATGGGTACCAGATATAAAAGGGAGCTAACTAGGGCACCCATGTATAAGAAAGCTCTACCATTTGCACAATACCACTTCTAACAGCAGCATGAAGGTTCTATGACATCATGGAATGGGTTTGTACCTAAGGTTAAGATGAAACAGTCATAAGGCCATGCAAAATGCAAGCGGATGTTAAATCCTAACATATATGCCAGTTTAAACATGATACCTGTGATAGGCACGAATGGGTCGAAACCTCATAGAGAGTGTACAAAAACTGGACCCTACATGACAACCATATTAGTCCAAAGCAACCCAAAATAGTCAATAAAGAATCCAAACTATAGGATATAGGGAGGAATGATCATGACAAATGCGCCCAAAGGAAACAATGCGGTGAACGATGGGACATAAAAAGGAAAGTAAGGTGTAGACCCAACATTCATGCATCCACTACCACCCCCGTGAGGGTGACCGCTAGTGTAAAGACCGAGAGAAGGGAGTTAACATCCTCCACAAATGGAGTAGAGGGCAGAATGTGACCACTACCAAATCTATGAGCACAGTAAGGGGCTATGATGCCCTTAAGTCCGACACTAGGGTCTATACTAGGACCAAGGATGGGCGATAGGATACCTAGCATGCCGAAGATAAAAGGATCTAAACTCAAGAGAGCATAAATATACTCAAGTAGTCACGATCTAGAGGCCAACTAGCGCACAAAGAGCACACTCCTAAGAAAATATACAGCAAAAATACAAGCAAACCAAGGGGAGGATATGTGAGCTCCTGAATATAGCAGGTATGTCTCACCTAGGAGAGGCTCGAAACTCCCATACACTACAAGCGAAGGTATGTAACCAATTATAGTGGCCCTCAGCTTCAACGCATAAAGCAAATGTGTTGTCCGGCCTCTACCTGGCCGAGACACCTACAAAATAACCTCTGCAAGTAACCCTTGTGATACCTAGGTAAGGAAACTAAGGTCACCTGAATATAACCAATGCTCAGGCGGAAATTTGCAGGCGGGATCGACTGTATGGGTAGGGTAGCAAATCCTGAAACTCTTGAAAGAGCCCCAGA
The DNA here is from genome assembly GCA_001517045.1 of Pseudotsuga menziesii. Lineage (NCBI taxonomy): Eukaryota > Viridiplantae > Streptophyta > Pinopsida > Pinales > Pinaceae > Pseudotsuga > Pseudotsuga menziesii. Next base: position 230,416 of record LPNX011195782.1, read on the forward strand.
TACGAATACAATCCTAGAAATATCTCCGGTGCTCACAGAAAGTGACCAGGGGTCATCCCAATCACAATCGTGTGCACTGCCTCGTGCTTAACTCTCGTGTAAGAGGAGCATCTTGAGAAACACTAATTATACCAAGGATTTCACTATCTCACCCGGACATACACCTACTTCTTGTTGTTTAGTAGTCTTGGAGAATTAACTCACAATGAACTATTCCAAGACTCTAAAACCTAATCTTGTTGATGCACCCTATAAAAGAAAAGAGTGTAATTCATTTTATTGTGCGTTTATTTTAATTGGCTGTAATTACTCAAAGGGAAATGGTCTTCCAACTAATGAAGTTATGATTCAGCAGTGAAGTAACTATGCACACCATAACAAACAATGCTAAGTGCAATCTTTGTCAAATGAAAAATAGGGTATGCCACTACATGAGATGCATAAATATATATTCCTTTTCGAATGTCAATGCAATCCTTCCTATATGAAAGCCTAAATAAAACTCTCATCCAAGCAATCCAATGCAAGTACCTCCTCAAATTCATATGCAAAAAATGCAACTACCTTGTATTTTTCAATACAAAAGAATGAAAAATGCAATAAAAGTCATCTAAGACACTCAGTCTCTGCAGCAAGTATAAAACACAAGCCCAGCAAGACATTGAGACAAAAAAGAGTAATGCACTAATGGCAAAACAAAAAGGATAAATGACTAAAACTACTTTCAAAGAAAAATCAATGAAAAATAAGCATCCAATAGACAACATCAGACCCAAAGAAGACCCGACCACACTCACAACCCACCCAATAACTTCCCACAACATCAAACTCACCAAAAGGGAGGATGTACGCGATTGTTTAAAGAAAAACTACGTATATACATGACTTTTGGCCAAAAAGCTGCATGTATACATGGATTTTGGCCAAAAACCTGCATGTATATGCGACTTTTGGCCAAACATCTGTGTATGTACGTGACTTTTGGCCAAAAACCTCCGTATACAGAGAAGACAGTGGTAAAAAGAAGGCCAAGGGTCAAACCAGTAAAGGGGAGTGTCAAGGATGAACATACTATAAAATGCAACACAGAAACAAGGAGAAACAAAGAGCAAGTCAAGAATATCAAGCACATTGTGCCCCCAAACCCAAAAGAAAAAACAAGGAACATCCCGAGTGGAGTCGCCAATTCTGTTACAAAGAAAACTTCCTATGGCTTGGGGTGTACCACAACAGACAAAGTAACCACAGAAATCAATCCCTTTCCAATATGCAAGAGAAATAACAAATCTAACACTAAAGGATCTCGAGACACACCTTATTCTGGATGGTTGATGTAGATCCCCATTGAGATTTTTCCAATCCCGCTTATGTTAACAATTTTCTCTCTCAACAACAGCAAAGAAGACAAGAATGCTATATAATGGTGTTTGACCTACTCTAGCATATATAATCAATAATGTATAAGCAATTAAAAGCATCCATGGATTCAATATTCATTTAAATGCACATCATTGGACAGGAAAATATATTTCTATTAATATAAATAAGAGATTACATGAATGACAATCTCTATCGGCACGTCTACGAACCAGAGAAACTTAGTCCTCCACCTGGGCCTCCACCACCTCAATCCTCCATCTCTCGATAGCAATTTCACATGCAAAGGAAAGATTGGGAAGAACACCAAGTGCACCAAGGGACAAAGGGATGCATACTCAAGTATAAGCAAGCTACGACAACAATGGACTATAGTTTTCTTGCTCTTCAATTCCTCCTCTTCAATGTATCCAAAGGGTTCCTTGTATAGTGTTTCACTGGGGTAATGGAAGGTCAAATCCGAGCGATCTCGAGGCATATGGAAGGCTAGGAGACAAGTGACTTGGATCCATATCAAGGAAAACTCCAAAAATATTTGGCCTTTTGCACACATCCTAATGTACACGTGTTTAAGGGTTATATCCGCGTGTATACACAAGAAAGGGTTTAAAAGTCACATACAACAAATAATGAGTGTTTTTAGGGATGATCTTGGAAACATCAAAGGTAAAAAAATGGTCCATGGGGTCCAAAGATTCTGCAGAGGGACAGGGAAGGCCATATATATGTGATCTACCATATGTGGTAGAATCAGATATAACAAACTGCTCTACACGATGGACGATAAAATGGTAGAATTTTAACCCTATTTCATCCTTCAAAACATTGACCTCCGATCGTAGTAAGATTGTGACTTCTTTCAAACCATTTGTTGTCACCAAGGAGAGTGTTGTAGTCTTAGGAGTTGAAGCAAATTCCGCTACAGATACATTGATCATATTGTCATTTATTTTCTGCAATTACAATTTGAATGTAAAATTGTTACGAAACCAACCAAAATATTAAAGCATTCCAGAGTTTGAAATAATTTACCTACATGCCAAATATGAAATTAAAACTGAACCAAGCACCTTAAAATATGAAGTATTTAAAGGAGGAATAAAATTTGAGAATTTGAGAAAATGTCATGTACTAAAAAAAAATAGAAGATGCAAAAAATGAAATCTAGATTGCTAAACGAAAATCAAAATATGAGAATATATATTTAAATAATATTTACTATTTCATCTAGCCAAGCTCTTCAATTTCCAATAATTATGTCTCCCATAACTGACTTTGTTCAAGTAATTATTTCCTAATCTAATTATTTTTAGGAGTATTTGGTAGGAGACTTTGTGTTCTTTCTCATGATTCTATGATACTCCTCAATGAAACTTGTTTGGTTGTTGGTGTGAGAATTATGACTAATCCCACATTCACTACAACAAATCCTAGAATTAGCGTCCCTTTTTAGTGTAATTTTTTTTACATTGAGTGGTAAAACTAGACGCTAAATGGGACGTATCATGGACAAAACTTAAAGCGTCTCAAAAAACATCTTTTTTTTCTTCCTAGATAGCATCATTTATGACATCCAAAATAGCATCTATTTTTTTGCTTCCAGAATAGCGTCCAACTTTGCTTCCTAAACAATGTCGAGGTTTGCTTCCTTAATAACGTCATATTCTTCTTCCTAGCGAGTGTTTGCTTTTGCTTCTTAAATGACATCCCCATTAGCACCATATTTGCATCCTTAATAGCACCATGTTAGCATCCAAATTAGCATCCAATATTGCATCCATTTTTTCTACCACTTTAGCATCCCATTTTACATCATGTTATACTTCCAAATATGTGCCAATTTTTGCTTCCAAATTTGCACCAATTTTTGCTTCCTTTTTTGCATCATGTTTTGCTACCAAAATGACGCCAAATATTTCTTCTATTGTTGCACCATATTTTGCTTCCTATGTAACACCATGTTTTGCATCCAAAGTAACATCTTATTTTTCTACCATATCAATGCCATGTTTGGCTTCATCATTAGCGACATGTGTTGCATCCTTTTTAATGCCTAGTTTCACATCTCTCATTTTTTGGTCACTAATTTAGTCAATTTTAGTAATTTTATATACGAATTTGGGTCATTTTGTTTGGTCACCTATATCTTATTTTTTGATGAGTAATTTAGTTGTTTTAAACTGATATTATAATATCATTAGGGCATGGAGGAATCGAACCACCAACCTCCTGCTTGTAAGGCAGACGCTCTTCCATTGAGCTAGCACCCTTTAAGAATTTGGGAACCTAACTTACATAGTCCTCTATAATGGTAAAAAGGATCAATACACAACTTTGAGTATCTAATGGTTGGAAAAGGATGATAGATTGCATAAGTTCACAATATATGATCAAGCAGGTTATGAAATCCATAAACCTTTTCTAGAAATTTTGAACAAAACTCAAGAAATGGTTGAATGGGATTGCAAAAATCACTATTCCCTAGCAACCATAAGTGTGCCACTATATGAGACCTATAAACAACAATTATCTTAGTGTGGATTCCAATGATATAGTAGATAAGCATGATCATCCTAGATCCATGTATAAGTGGAGCAATAACGATAATTAAAAGAGGATGAGCAACCCAATAGTTGGTGCTTCACATGGATCCTATCCACCATGGGATGAGAAAATTTCCTTCTTCCATCAAGATAATGAGTATCCACAAGGACAAATGGTTAAGATATATTGTGATGCCAATTCATAATGTTTATTCGCTTCCTAGGGTGATGTTGTAGTGCTTGGAAAACCAAGCATGATTTGAAACACTACGAAAAGGAATAGAATTAGATATACTTAACAAACTACAATCATGACAGGGCATAGGACTATACTCTATAGTCATTGTGCAGATGTTGGAAATGGGTATAACTACCTAAGGACCATGAACAACATCCATTTAAATATGAATGCAAAACCTTCCATTTCAAATGAATACTCAATGGAAATGATCTTACTATTTCTAACATAAAGAAACAAAGAAGTGAAAAATGGAAGCTCGAAGGGGATACACATAACATTAGAATGCAAAATCAACGCCCTAAAGAAGTTCCATCTAGATTTTTCATTAAACAAGAAATCATTCATAATATAGACAAAATTGATTGTGATCATAAAATAGGTCATATTTCACTTACCCATATCACAATGTGATTACTCTATTGGTGACATTTCCATTTTGGTCACTACAGAAAGAACTTGTCATGAAAAAATCCATAATCTTTAGAATATCATTATTATCAATTGGCAGATAATATCATATTTAAAGCATAAAATTCCATGTTCAAACACTTGTTTCAATAATCATATCTCATAATGAAAGATAGAGAAGAAAAGAGATTGATAAAATCAAGAAATTACCTTTGATGTCCCAATGCAAAACTTGGTTGATATGACATTGCATACATTTCTTTACCAATGCAACCAACATTATACAACAAAATGTAGTGTTTAGATATTAAGAACCAGAGAAGAGTTGCATTATTGAATACTGAATAGGAGTGCCCCTCAACTTTTGTAATTATTCTTAGTTATTGAGTAAGTTGCTATGGATTTTATATTGATGGGAGTTAAAAAAATTGTATTTTGTGTTAAGACGAGGTGCTAGAATAAGTGACGTTCAATAATATAGTAGCATCCTTGATATATTATGTATTAATGTGTAATAAATATCATGAGTGTTAGTAACCAATCAAGTTAATGAATAACAGTTAGTATTGGTAGTTAGGGACGGTCATGTAGAGTAAGTAATTAAACCACAATGAAAAGATGCTAGCAAATTGTATCAATTAACTCAATTAATATGTATTTCTACATGTCTCTTCTCTTTCATGGGTGTTCGATGTTAAATTCCAACTTTCACTGCACTAAATAGCCTCAAGGAGACAACAATGATGGCTAAAGATACCTTCATTTTGATTATTATTTTGTATTCTATAATGTTAGTGGACCTTCTAACCCTTGCAAAAACATAGATTATGTTGCATACTTCCATCCATACACTCACTTCCAAAGTTGTTTGTTTTGTATCTGAAATGGGATTGATCACCAAATTAGGACATAAAATAAATATATAAATAGATTATCATCCTCGCAACATAATAAAGGAGAATAAACTAAAAATAAAATTGAAAGAATGGTTCGTGAAGCAATGCTACAAGAATACCATAATCAACCTAAATCATCATCTCACGAATCTCTCATTAAGGAATTTAGAAAAAAATGAGGTCTTGGTCTCATCTAAATCAACGAGAAATGGAAAGAAATAAAATGTGACTTCTATATCAAAATTTTGTGCTAGAAGAAATACAAACAACAAACCATTAAGAATAATGGTCAAGTCATGTCTAAATCCTAAAATTAATTCAATATGGAATGCTTACATGGGAAGGGACCCCATCTCCTCGTTAAAGGTGGTTTTGGATTTTGAGGAGGTCTTTACAAAACTGCCCCTAGTAGCACTGACGCTAAAAGTTTTGACTTTTAGGGGAATTTCTGGAAGAGATCAAAACCACCCCTAAAAGTGAGTTTTCGGGGTGGTTTTAACCCCCCCCTCCCCCACCAAAAGTCACTTTTTGGGGCGGTTCTAACCCCCCGCAAAAAAAAAGTCACTTTTAGGGGCAGCTCTAATC
>LPNX011195782.1:236574-322066 GCA_001517045.1 Pseudotsuga menziesii
CTTTTGGACCTTTGGACGTGGTTCTAACCCCCCCCGCAAAGTCACTTTTAAGAGCCGTTATAAATCCCCCTTGTAGGTACCTAGGGGGCAGTTCAAAACCCTCCTTAAAAGTATTTATTACAAAACTTTGGGGGTGGTTTTAAACCCCCTTCATAGGTACCTACGGAGGCGGTTCAAACCCCCCCTAAAAATATTTACAAACATTTTGGGGCAGTTATAAACCCCCCTCATAGGTACCTATAGAGGTAGTTCGAAACCCTTCCTAAACATCTTTACAAACCTTTGGGGGTGATTATGAACCCCCCTCATAGTGACATATGAATTCAGTTTAGAACCCCCCTCGTAGCCATAATAAATCAGAATAAAATATATTTTATTTAAAACAACAATATTGAAATATCATTAGGGCACGAAGGAACCGAACCTTCAACCTCCTGCTTGTAAATAAAACGCTCTACCATTGAGCTAGAACCCTTTAAGAATTGGGGAAAGGGGCAATATTAACACCAAGATTGTATCATTTGTAATTCTTAGAAAAGACTAATAATCCCAACATTGTTTCTAACTCGAGAGACCTAAGAAAGTAGTTTGAATGGATCTGACCTTATAAGTTGCCTGAACTTGAAAGTTTTCATATGTAACATTGATTCAATAAAGAAAATAGTAATACAGAAAGGTTTTGCAGGACAAAGTTGGCATTCAAGTTCATACACATACTCATGAAGTGAACATCTAACTAGAATTTCAAGTATTCATGGATAAGAACAAGCATCTTTTCTAATGGTTGCTTGATGGATCGATGTAAGAGTATCCTTCTCTTAAAATTTATGCCATTAGATCAGTGGGTTCTACAATTATAACATATTTAGACCCAACTCAATTCAGTCTGGTGATATAAATAGCATTCAACTACAAGATAGAGAAATACAAAGATTAAAAATTGCATAGCACAGATAAATCTATAATCTTTTCTAAGATAATATGTACGCACATCAAAGTTGGATGGATCAGCTACAACATTATTATACACAGAAATCCCGCTAAAAATGTATTTCCATATACCTGGTAAGAAATCAGTGTGCCATTCCTAGCATTCAAGACCAATCTGGATTTTCCTTCAGCAACACAAAAGGGCATCAATGAGTGTGAAACATATGATTCCCCCATTTGATATGACATTAATTAATAAGTATATATTCTATATGAGAAGAAGGCATTAAATTTCTCTGCTCACCACTATCTTTGAGAAATAAAGAGGTGCTTCACTTCACCAAGTAATAGAATCTAAAACTTGATAGCCCCTGGGAAATAAGAGTTCCTAACATGTGTGTTAGTTACACTGGACAATTTTCAAGGACTCTCGGTAGCTAGTTTTACTCCTCAATAAGGAAAAAAAATTCTAAGGAATTTCCATAGAAAGGAGAACCTTAAACTTTCGGTACCAACCACTATTGGATATACCACTCTAAGAGACAGAAAACCACTAACCTTATGGAATAAAACAGAAACCTTTGGAATTAAACCACACTAACAGATCTAGGAATTTGGATTTCATGTATAAACTCCTAATATAAACTAAACATACAATTATGGATGTGATAGGTAACAAAACTTGGGGACCTAGATTTGCAAATGTTTAGGAAAGTTGTGATAAAGTAATTTGTTGATTGAAATGCCTTGGTACGTAATTCCAAAAAAATCAAAGCTACACTTGTAGAATTATTTTTCCAAACAATAAGATCTAAAACAGTGAAAGCCTCCAACCTCTGTTGGGTAAAATATCATCTTGATTAATTCACCTAATATTTAATTATCGACCGGGGTTGGTAGGCTTAGAGTTGTCACAAAATATATGCGAAGGTAGAGGGGTTCCTAGGGTATCGTGGTAATACTTTAACAAACAAAAGATCAAAAGATCTTTCAAAATGAAAAACTGAGTCAAAACACCTAAGGATTCATCTGTCAGGATAATTAAACAGAGTACTAGAGTGGTATCAAGTTATACTACTCTATTTCAACTACTAAAAGATAAAGATAGTGTTATGATAATGAACTATTCTATGTAAGAATATATATATTATTGCTAAACAACTTTAAAGATTGACTGCACAAAGGACTTAAAACAACTAGATATGCTTTCTAACAACTATATATGCAACTAACAAGTGTACACAATAAGTTAAGCTCAACCATTTTAGTTCCACTCTCCTTGGGTATTTTGAGGATAAGCATTCACTATGATTGGAATTGGAGCAAGAGAGGTGTCAAAGTGACTCTCAAAGGAAGTGTAGAAACTAAATGGGATCAAGTCGAGTTTAACCTCTACAAAAATACGCAGACTAAGAAATATCCAATTGTAAGTAATAGTAAACATGATGGTTTATTTCATAGGTGGATAACTCCTAACTTGCAAAGGATAGAACAATCCTACAAGAAAATAGACCTAACTTATAAACAAGTAGAAAACTAAATAAAGAGAAGCAAAATAAAAAACATAATAAGATGATTTTAAATTCTATCCTATAGTTATCTTCAATAATTATATGATAGAAAGAACAAGCCTTATTGCTATGAATGATTTGCAAGATACTAGTTTATTAATACATTTAACCCTAAAATTCACATGCAAAGGAATAAATTAGACCAAAGATATAATTACAAGGCAGTATAATAGACATAATTTCAAACATCAAACGAGAAGAAAGAAGAAGTAAGAATACAACTTAATAAGTATTTTAAACAATCTAATCTAAAGCTATAAGAAAAGATATAAACATTATCTAATTACCATTTATCAAAACATAATCGAAAAGCTAAGAAAACAGGCTTAAAACAAGTTAAAATCACTAAGGGCTGAATGGAAGACTGGATAACAGACTGAAACAAAGGTCTGTATGACAGACAGAACAGGCTGTTCGAATGATAGTCTACACAGAAATACTAAAATTTCAAGAAATAAATAATCTAAATGACTTTAAGGAGAACTCACCCATGCATATGATACTAAATTGTAAGAAGCAGAAATTGAACCTACTTAATCATCAAATTTCATAGCGGAATCATCTAAACTAATTCATAATTTAAAAAGGAAAATTGTTATTCATTGCATCATTGAAAAATTGAAATCTAATTAAACAAATTCATGAAAAAACAGAAGTAAATACAATTGAATCTATTGTAACTTGGTCAAAGAAATCTATTCTATCAATATAACATCAAGCAAATGAACTGAAAAGACATGAAAAGGAATTTAAAAACTAATTTACGCGCAACCGGTTGCTTAACTCACAAAGGAAATTACATTGACAGCATAATATCAAAGTTTAAGCTACAAAAAATAAATGACATGAACAATTTCAATAACTAAATTGCAGAAACAAATTATAGATAAAACTATGCTAACTGCGGAAAGGGAAGAATGAGAATACATAGGAAGAGAAAGCTCTGGTTGACGAGGGGGTCTCCCAACAATCAGAGTGATAACTAGCTCACGCTACTTAAGACAAGATCATGCACAACATCCACAGAACTTCCATTAAAGTAAAGAAAGTGTTGTAGAGTTTCTGAAACTGACTGATTACATGTATCAACTAAAAGAAAACTATTTATCAACCTCTGAAGCAGACAAAGACTTCTAAACCCACATGATTTGCATTTTAACCCACAATGAAAATGATAATTGATATATATTATGATTTTTTACAATAATGGAGATAACCTTTTATAGGTTAATACACACCACTTGATGAATTGGTGTGACTCTACGTTAATTCACTAACTCTATATTTAATATTTAAAACAATGGTTTATAATTATTTAGATACATAACATAGCCATCGTCTTTTAGAATGCTTTGTCCTAAAAGCAAGGGTAAGGACGGATATTGTTGACGAATTTGTTTGTCTCCCATGGTGCGTCTTCATGTGGAAAATTCTTCCACCTAATGAGATATTCGTTGAGTGTTCGAGAACGGAGTTTTGTTTCTCGGGTTGCAATGATTTCCTCAGGTTCCCAAATGACCCACCCTTCGTCATTTAACATAGGAAGTATTGTTTGTACTGTTTGATGTTTCTCCAACATTTTTTTGAGACATGATACATGCAAGACATTGTGGATACAACTTTTATCAGGTAACTGTAATTTATACGCCACTGTAATTTATCTGGGTAATCTGGTACGATCCATAGAATGTTGGGGCCAACTTGTGTTTTCCTCCACTTTTAAGGGATACCTGTTTATAGGGTTGGAGTCTTATGAACACCCAGTCTCCTACTTCAAATTCTCTTTCGGTTCTGCATTGATCTGCTTGTGGCCTCACACGATTATGTGCCATGATTAAGTTATCCTTGAGTAATTCAATCATTTTTTGAGATTTCTCTAGTTGTTTCCTTACTTCTGGAACATTAGTGTCATTTAGAACAAACTCCTTCCAATTTGTGGGTTCATACCCATATAAATCTTGGAAAGGGGTCATTTTTGCGGAGGTGTGGTAAGTTGAATTGTACCACCATTCTGCTAAGTGTAACCATTGAGACCAATGGTTTTGTTTATCTGTTACAAAACAATGTAGATATGCTTCTAATCATTTCTTAACGATTTCAGTCTGACCATATGTTTGGGGATGGTAAGATGAGCTCATATTGAGTGAGGTGCCTACTTGTTTGAAAAATTCCAACCAAAATTTCCCATTAAATTTTACATCTCTCTCGCTGACGATGACTTTTGGGAAGCCATGTAATTTGTAGATATTTTTGCAAAATACATCTACAATTTGTAATTTGTTTTGCCATGTCTATTTTTTTTATTGCCATGAAGTGAGCAAATTTGGTTAATCGATTGACCACTATAAGGATATTGTCCCTTCCTTCTGATGAAGGTAACCCATCGATGAAATCCATTGATATCTCTTCCCATTTCTGGTCTGGAATGTGTAGGGGGTGGAGTAACCCTGGGGTTAAAATATTTTTGCTTTTGTTCCTTTGGCATTTGTCGCATTCTACCATATATTGTTGGATGTCTTTTTGCATTCCCTTCTAGAAAAATTACCTTCTTGCATTATAATAATATTTGAAGAATCCTACATGTCCCACGACTGGTGAATCATGGGATTCCTTTATTGCCTTAACCTTGAACTTAGAGTTTGAGTTTAAATAAATCCTCCCCTTATACCAAAGGATATTGTTTTTCCAATCAAACTTGGGGTCATGGTTGGGATTGTTAATTATAGTGCTTGTTTCTGGGTCCTTGGCATATTCACTTCATATTTCATCTAGCCAATCTGGAATTGCGATAGAGACGGAGTAAGAGGTAATATCCTCATCTTTTTTGTAGAGTGCATCTACGATTACATTTTCCTTCCCCATTTTGTGTATTATTTCCATGTCGAAAGCAACGATTTTTTCTATCCACTTCTATTGTTCTAGGGACAATGTTTTCTGTTGAGGTAGGTATTGAAGGCTATTATGGTATGTGCGAATCATGAATTTTCTCCCTAGGAGGTATTGTTGCCACTTTACCAATTCCTACATAATTTCCAACATTTCCTTATCATATGTAGACTTCAATTGTTCTCGCTTATTTAATTTTCTGCTCTAAAAAGCTATCGGGTGTTCATCTTGCATTAGTACTGCTCCCAACCCATAAATTGAAGCATCAAATTCTATCATGAATGGTTTGGAGAAGTATGGGGTAGCTAATACAGATGTGGAGGACATAATTCATTTCAAGGCTTCAAAACATTTTTTCGCTTCTTCACTCCATAGGAATGCATTCTTTTTTAGAAGGTTGGATAAGGATGCGGTTCTGTGTGCATAATTCCTAATGAATCTTCTGTAGTATCCAGTTAGCCCAAGGAATCCCCTTAACTTGGAGATGTTGGTAGGTTTTGGCCAGTCTCTAATTGATTTGATTTTTTCTGGATCTACCTTGAATCCTTCTTTAGATATTACGTGACCAAGGTAGCTCACTTCTTCTTTACCAAACGTGCATTTGGACATCTTGTCTTAGAACTAATTTTCTTTTAAATTAGAGAGCACTTGTTCTAGGTGTGTGAGATGGTCCTTCCATGTCTTATTGTATATAAGGATGTCATCAAAAAACACTAATACAAACTTCCTTAGGAATGGCTGAAATAGGTTATTCATGGTTGCTTCAAATGTCACTGGAGCGTTAATTATCCCAAAAGGCATTACCTTAAACTCGTAATGTCCTTCATGGGTTCGGAAGGCTATCTTCACCACATCTTCTATCCTTACTCTGATTTGGTAATATCCTAACCTTAATTCTAATTTTGAAAAGTACCTTGTGCCATGCAGTTCCTCCAACATTTCTTCGATAAATGGAATGGGGAATTTTTCTTTAATAGTTATCTTGTTTAGTCCTATGTAATCAATGCATAGCCTGAATGACCCATCCTTCTTTCGTACCAGTACTACTGGTGCATCATAAGGACTTCAACTTTCTGTAATCACTCCATACTTCAATAAATCATGGATTAATATTTCAATCTCTGTCTTATTATGGTGTGGGTACCTATAGGGTTTAACATTGACAGGGCTTGATCAAAACTTGATTTCGATGACATGCTCGATCTTCCTTTCTATGGTAACTCCATGGGAAGGTCTTTGAATACTTTTTGTATTTTTGGATTAATCCTTGGATCTCTGGATGACCTGGTTCAACTACTTCTGAAGTTAATAATTCCATCTCCTGGCATTGTATGACATACACTGGTGCTCCCCTTCAAATTAGCTTCTCCATTTTGTGGGATGACACAATTTGTGTGCGAGGGGGTTGGAACCCATATAATTTGTATCTTTCTCCTTGCCATTTAAACCTTATAAATTTTTATTGGTGGTTTGTTGAGTAGGTACCTAGTGTTTGCAACCATTGAATTCCCAATACTACATCAACTCCTCCTAAGGGTAGTGCGTGAAATTCTAACTCAAGGTTATTGTCTTGTATTTGCAGCTTAACTTTGTGGCATTTTCCCACTTTTTCGATCTTCTTTCCATTTGCTACCATTACCTTCATGTTGGGTACTAGATATATGAAAAGTTTAAGCCTCTTGGCAACATTTGCGTCGATGAAGTTATGGGTACTTCTTGTGTCGAATAGGACGACAACATTATTATTTTTTATATGCCCTTTAATTTTTAATGTCCGTGGTTGGTGTATTCCTATTATGGCTGAAATTGATATCTTGGGCATTTCTTCATCTTCTAAATCTGATGGAGGATTCTGGATGTCACTTGTTTCTTCTATGTTAGATTCCTCGCTATCTGACTTGTCTTCCTCTTCTCATTCACATTGATATAAGTTATTGGTGGTCTCTTTTTTCAAACATCTGTGCCTTGGGTCCCTGCACTTCTCTCCACAATATTTACACTTCCCTTCTTTCACTCATTGGACCTCTAAAGTGGTTTTGTTGTCATTTCTTAGATGTGGTGGCTGGTATTTGGTGTCGGTCTTGGTATTTTGGATGGACCTTCGATCTTTTTCATGGTTCTTGTTCCATGTCTTTTTCAATTTTTCCTCAATGATTTTTTCCTTGCGCCTCGCTTTGTCCAAGGTTGATACATTTAATAGTTCTAGTTTATCTCTAATATATGGTTTTAGTCTGTACACATAATTCTAGAGGCGTTGACTGTCTGTGAGTTCTGGCACACATGTCGCCAGGGTTTCCCATTCGTCAGTGTATTCATCGACGTCACCTTTTTGCTGCAATCTGGTGAGTTTTGCGAAGAAGTCCTTTTCGCTTCAATCTTCAAACCTCTTAAAGAAATAATTTTTGAACGTTTTCCACTTGCACTTAGTTGTCTGTGTTGTAACCTTCCACCACATGTACCAGTTGCAAGCTCGATCTTCTAGTTTCATCGAGGCATATTTTATCATTTCTTCGTCGATTGTGATATTGTGTATGGAAAAAAATTCTTCTGCTTTGTTGATCCATTCCACGCTCCATTTTGTGTTGCCATTGAATTTTGACAATTCTAACTTGGGTTTCATTTGATATCCACTTCTTTTTGGAGGAGATAGCAATTGTTCATGGTTTGGAGAATGATCATGATCGGACTCTTCTTGTGGAATATATCTTCTGGGAGGAATTCTTTTATGATGACTTGAATTTGAGGATGGTTGGTCTTCCTTTGACCCCTTTCCAACTAATGTGGTGATTGTTTCTTCCAAATGTTTCTCGAGTTTGCTTAACCCGGATTCGAACAATACTGTGATGTCCCTTTTTACTCCTTCCATCTCCCAAGATACTGCTTCATTGACTTCTTTTTTGACAGTCTCTGATAATTCAATTCTTCTTTTGTGTAGTTCTCCTTCGATTTGGTTGAGTCTTGAGTGTAAACCCTCAATATTTTTAGAACCTTGGGCTTGGTTAAGCTCTAATTTCGCCATTCTTTCTTTAATTTCATTCATTTCTACCATTTTTCTTGTTCAGGGAGGAATTTTGTTTTATTAAGAATTGTGAGATATTATTTTTTTTATTTTTATTTTTATTTTTCAAGATGGTGAGGTTTAAGGAATAATAATTAATTATTATATAATAAAATCTTTATTTTATTATTTTATATAATAAAACAAAAAATTGAACTATTATAAATATATTATAATAATTCAAATCAAAGTAAAACTTAGGTTGAAGCTGGAAAGCAAAACGTGTTTGTTTTACTTTATCTTTTCTTTTTTTAACTTTCTTTTGTTTTTTTACTTTTTTTTTCTTTTATCTTTTCTTTTTAACTTTTTTTCTCTCTTTTCTTTTCTATACCTTTTTTTTCTTTTTTCTTTTGTTTTTTTGGACAATATCCTATATTTTAGGGAAACCCTAAAAACTAAATTTACACAAGTGTAAAAACTGGCCAAGGGTTGTATAGCTCTGATACCACTTGAAGTAGACAAAGACTTCTAAACCCACATGATTTGCATTTTAACCCACAATGAAAATGATAATTAATATATATGATGATTTTTTACAATAATGGAGATAACCTTTTATAGGTTAATACACACCACTTGATGAACTGGTATGACTCTACGTTAATTCACTAACTCTATATTTAATATTTAAAACAATGGTTTATAATTATTTAGATACATAACAATCTCCTTTCTCGCATAGCAACGTTTATATATATATATATATATTGTTTGACAAAGGGGCGAACAATTTGACCCTTTCAGTGGTCAACTGCTCTTAAAATAAATCATTCATTATGACAGGTAACTGAACGAATAACCAACACATGACGTTCTCCTCCTTCTTTGTGATATGGTCCTTCTATGGTGTGTGATGTGGCATACGAGCTCTACTTCAGCGTGGCTGGCATCAAGGTGTCATGCAGAGGCATCATATGAGTGATCTTCCGGAAGGGGGTTTGTGTTATCACTCTAGCGCATGGACAACAAGCAGTTTACAAGCTGTTTCATGCTTTTGACAATTAGAGATCTATTGACATCAGTGCACGGCTGGCTCGGCGGTTCGAACAGTGAGCTGGACAATGAGCTGGATATGCTCTACACATATATAGGATGGATGAATTACCTGCTCGTTGGTTCACTGAAGACCATGATTCTGCAATGACGACTCCATACATTAGCATATCATTACATATCATCGAATTTAACCAAGAAAATCGTGAATAAATAGAAATAAAACATAACTTGCATAAATCCAAAATATGATCATACCTGGTGCTGAATGGTGAATTGTATGATAGAAAATATGCCAAAAGATGACAAAACATATGTCAAAACATCTAAATTATTATCCGAAAATGATGACAAAACAAGGGTCAACAACCTCCAAGCTATATAAACAATTCATAAAATTACCTCAAACACAGACTGCTATTGGTCTAAAGGGGAACTAGGTAGTAAATCTATCATCCATGAAAACATGTGACTTGGACAAATAATTCAATTTCTTAAAGTTGTTACGGAGGAATAAAATCTTATGGAATAAACCGGAAAACTGTGGCATAAAACCACACTAATAGATCCAGGAATTTGGATTTCATGTATCAACTCCTAATACAAACTAAGCATACAATGATAGATGTGATAGGTGACAAAACTTGGGGACCTAGATTTGCAAATGCTTAGCAAAGTTGTGATCAAGTAATTTGCTGATTGAAATGCCTTGATGGTTAATTCCAAAAATAAATAATAATTTTGAATCTGTAAAGTTTGCAATGCAAGTTGAGTGACCCCATCAAAATAGTTTCTCAAGATGCTCACCAACTAACTTCATTCTGACAGCCACAAGTCTGCAGCCAGAAATGTGCTTGGCCCAAAATTGTGATTTTCATTCACCAACTTCTATAGACTACATTAAGAGAATCTTGATATATATATTTTGGGGATTCTCAGCTGAAAAATAAATGTAGATACCATCATGAAATCCATATTTGTCTGTGAACACTTTGAAAAAGGTGCAAGCCACAGTTTCTTCCAGTGTCGTTATTCATGATAGGATATTAAGCTGCCTCAATTCCAACTCTGCAAAACCACTTTGGTCCTTGAATGGGATGGGGTTGGCTTGTTTATAGGCCTCAAATTCCTTGAAATCCAAAACTATCAAGTCAAAATTGATTTTTTAAATAGATTTCCGCATTGTTTAACTACGTTTCCACACTATAGGGGAATGCACGAGTTGACAATTCAATTTTTTCACTTCAGATTCCGCACTTCTGACTTTTGGTTCAGATAGCAGAACATTGCTTCGTCAACTTTGCGAAACAATACTTTTCCACCTTTCCATGCTTCCATCTTTCCAGTTCAGAATATGGAACTTCAACTCATCAACTTTAAAAACAAGTTTTTTTGCCCTTCTCCACAATACTTCTTCCTCACCGCTGATCTCCTGCAGACTTGATCTCCATCATTGATATATCAATATCACAGCCATCCTGAGTGTCCGTACAACTTAAATTTTCACGTGGTGAAATGGATTTCTGATCGTTCAATCAGTGTCCCCACCAAATCAACGGTGGGCGTCAATTATTATAGGGAGGATTTTATAAAATATCACTCCCATCAGGATTTTCTTCTATTGCGCTAGTTCTCCCAGCAAAATAGTTCTCATTCGTTGATCTACTCATCTCTTGATCACCATCATCAACTTATAACCTTGTTAACCAATTTATCCTATGCCATGGATTTGCCTTGAAATGTACAGATACCATCGATTTACTATGTGTACACCATTTCTTCATCCTCTGTGCTAATTATACCAACTATCAAATCTCTGTGCATATAAGGAATTATAACTCTGTAAACTAGAAATACAGGATTCGATTTATATTCACAAACAAAACCTCTTATACTTGATTTCAATAGATAGATCAATCCAAACAGAGATCGTCAAACTCTGTGTATGCTCAAGGATTCTAAATCTAAGCTAACCCCTTTGATCTAACCTCAAACCTCTTAAATACAGTCAAGCTTCTGTGAGATTTTCCAAAATTTCTTAGAGCTACCCAAGCTCTCATGAGATGCCTAAGCTTCTGTAAGCTAACAAGCTCTGTAAGCTGAACGACGCTATCTAACAAAATAACTCAAACTGATTTAAATACAAGAGGATTCTCTTTTTAGGTCCTATAACCAAGGAACTCAAACTTTATTCAAACTCTTAAATGAACCCTACGACTCATCAATAACTAACTATTATAATGTCTCAATAGACTTCAAATCAATCCTATCTATTATACATGGAAAGGATCAAATATCCTTATCCATATTTATTCAGGTTTTTATAAAATAAAGCAAATTACAAATGTGTGAGACTCTAGGTCTCCTTAGGTTTCAGCTTACTTTGGTGAAGTCATGGATAACTTCATCTTCATGAGCCTATGCTCCTGCATCATAATGACTCTTGTGAACTGGGATATTTACTCAACTTTTTCAATCTTTTCTCTATTTTCTTATCTTAGGATTGGAGCGATTTATTTGAAGCTGACAAGAGTCATCCACCATGGATGGAGAATAGCTCCCATATTCCAAATGGTCTTGGAAAACTCTGAAAAAAATGCTCAGTCCTTTTTTTATTTTATATAGTCCCTAGACACCAACATCTGTCCCTTAGCAGCTAGAGGTACTTCCATCCATTTGAGCAGCAAAATGCAACCATGATCCACTTTCCAAGGCTAGTAATTCCTGATTCCCTAAATCCATAGGAAATTGTAGAGGCCACTAAAGTCTGAGTTGTTGATATATCAAAGCAATCCAAATCTAGTATAAATGGATCGAATCTAAAAACCATTAGACCCCATTATTGAAACTATGATAAAATAGCATGTTCGCAACGTGATCGGAATCATCAGGTTCATGGCTGATGAAAACCCAATCGCCTGCCTTCTTCTTGAGTGTTTTCCTCTGCTTGTTACCTTTCCCTTCATTGTTTTGTGAGGTAGAGATCTCCTAGAGAATTGAAATTATTGCTAAGCGAAATCCTCCAACCTCCATTCTTTTCTTAAAATTACCTCAAACACATATTTCTAATGGTCTGAAGGGGAACTAGGTAGTCAATCTGTCATCCGTGAAAACATGTGAAACAATAAGTTTCAAGTTGCAGAGGGAATTGATCCTTCTAGTGATCAATTCAATGAATATTGTAGAGTGTGAATGAATGTATATCTTTGATATATTTATGGTAAATATCTACAAATCAACGACTAAGGAATAATTTCATTGACTGAATAGCGGTGAGGATAAAAGGCGAATCAGCTGCAAAATTAGGGAGTAATCATTGCAAAGATGATGAAGATCAATAAAAGAGGTCGATCTTGGAGTAGATCAACGACTGTGAGTTATTTTGTTGGGAGAACTAGCGAGGTAGAAGAAAATCCTGATGAGCGCGATACTTTATGAAATCCCCCTATGACAATTGAAGTGCATCATCGATCTAGATCTAAAGGTCCTTCAACCATTTCGCTGGTGAACTAGCCAAGGAGTTAATTGAGGGAAATGTGAGAGAAATCATTTATGAAATTGGGATTACCACAAACTTGAAATCCACTCTTTGTTGAGCACTGGAGGGACCTTTGGCTGGGTGAGGTAAAAATTTAGAGGTTCTACTAAATTTAGAACCTGACTAAATTGAGTAGAAGCCATCCAAGAACTGTTACAAGGGAGCCTGGAATCAAAGTCTTGTATGAACTTAGGAGATGAGCTAATGTCCTATCTACAAGAATTAAAGAGAAACAACTCATAATAATGATTTTATAGATATAGAATACCTACAAGATATCTAATCACGAATGAACACTGCCATCACTCAAAAGGGCACTAATATGAAGTGTGCCATTTTCAAAGCACTCCTTAATGTATTAAAACCCTTCTCCCTCGTAGATTTTTCTAGAGGCAAGAGCATAATCCACTTATTTTTCTCTACACACAAAGTGAAAATCAAAGTTAATATGTTTCCCATTCTAAAAGATGTAGCACAAATAAATAGTAGAAATATCCGTTCAGTTACCATTTATACAATTATAAGGTACATCTTATACAAATATCATATGATATCACTCCTATTTGTAAGGTGGTTAATAAATTAACTATTACACAAACATGATTTCAACAAAAGGTTAATGCTTACCAAATCTTAATGCAAGGAAAAATAGCCGATGTATAGGATTCTCATAAGTCACTCTAAATGCATAAATGATCCACATGCAAGATATTCATTCTTCACTCTAATCCTTGACAATTTTCATCAATAATTTTCCAAAAGTAAAAAAACCACAATAAGAAAAATAAAACAAGTTGCTTGTTTACCATACTGGAAAATAACAGATATCAAGCTTACCTCACCAGCAAGGCTATATTTTGCACAGTCAATAGCATGACGCGATGCTCTGCCAATACTTTCCTTCATCCTTGACAGCGTCTCTAGCATCCCTTCAGAAGTGTCCCTGGTAATTGTTGCTTCTGTATCTCCACTAAGTGTCCCTCTAACCGATTTTCACCCTAAGATTATTTTACCTTCTACACTTGATTCTACATCCATTGTATTTGGTAGACCCCACTACTGCACATTAACTCTGGGAATTCTTGATTTTGTATGGGAAATTGCATCCTTTGTATCCTCAATTGCCTCACCATCTAAGTGAAGTTGGAGTGGTGAATTGTGATCTGAAATACTCCCTTGGATTGGTGAAGGAATGGAAATAAATGGAATATAATTCTCAATTTATTCAATTGAAACATAATGTGGAAAAGCTGCTGAATGTGCTTGTTCTCGCTTAGCTTGTGCATCCGCTATAATATGCTTCATAGATGTAGATGGGGTAGCAATGTCATAATCATTTGACATAGTTTTTAATTTTAATTCTTTTGCAGCATCATACCTGTAACATAAGCCAAAATGATAAGAACAACAAAGGAAGGAAAATATGAACATTAATAAGTGGGCATCTAAATATACCAACAAAAGGAAGAAAATGGTAGTTTGAAACACAACTGAATTAATATAAGACTTACACTTGTCTAAGATTTTTTTATTTTTGTAAATTTGACTCTGTAGATAGTGACACACCATCCAATTTCATTGATGTAGAATCATTTATCTTCACCTTAAATTTTGATGAACCTGTCACCTTTTCTGATAAAGGTTTAGTTCCATATTTTATAGGGGAAACTTGCTCATGCTTGAAGATAGACAACTGCTTAGCTAATTTCCCTTGGTTAAACTTCTCTTATCCATACTGGACATGATATTTCTTAATGCCTCTGCTATTTTTCTTTGGTGGTGTCACACAATATTTCTTCAACCTGATGCCCTTTTACTTGTATTCATATTGCTCAGCCTCACCCTTTTGTGCAATATAAGCCTTGATAGGAGGTGTGTCGATTGACTTGAATTTCCTTGAAGCTAAATTTGAAACATCTTGCTTCTTTGGAGAAGGCAACACTGGTGCAGTCACGCTCTGTATATTTTGTTCTTCCATTTTTGTATTAGACAATGATTCAGTATAAATTTTAGCATGTGCACTCCTCTCATCCTTATCTCCAATATTCCATTTATCCATATGCTTAGAGGACATTTGATGCAGGAGCATAGGCTCATGAAGATGAAGTTATCCATGACTTCGCCAAAGTTAGTTGAACCCTAAGGAGACCTAGAGTCTCACACATGTATAATTTTTTTTTATTTAAAGATGAATGAAATGGATAAGGATACTCGATCCTTTCCACATGTAACAACTAGAACATAGTTAGTTGAGTGATTATAGTATTTAGTTAGTGATATGTTAATAAGTCACAGAGGATAGTAGAGTCAAGTACAGGCTTTGTTCCTTCTTTGAAGGATTTGGAAAATAGAGTAAGAGTTGTATTCAATCTAGTTGAGTCATTTAGATGGATAGCTTAGATTTAGCTTACAGAGCTTGTTAGCTTGCAGAAGCTTTTACGTAGATTATTGGATCTCAGTTAGCTCAAGGAAGGTTCGATCAAGAGGAAAAATATTAGAGTTTAGACTCTTGGAGCTTACATAGAGAGAGAGGTATTTGTTTGTAATGATTGATCCATTGTATTTAGGTTCAGGTAAAGGACCATTGTGAAATAAGATCGTATGCTTATATTTTTGGATTAATTGAGTTTATTGATTGAGTTTGGAAGAAATTTCCCATTTGAATCATATCTTGTGACCACGTTGAATTATTGGTTAGTTGAATGAAGAAATGTCTTGAGTATTGACAAGGATTGCAGGTAGAATTCATTGATTTCGTGTGCAGAGGATGAAGGAACGATTTACACATAGTGAGTCACTTTTAGTTGTGCATTGCAAGGCAAATCCATAGTGTAGGAGAGATTGGTTAACGAGGTTACGAGTCAACAATGGTGATCAAGAGGAGATTTGATCAATGACTAAAGAGGAATTTTGCTGACTAAATAGTGATAAAGTTAAAGGGAAATCGATTGCAAAGTTGGAAACTAGTCGTTTAAAGGATCAAGAAGATCAACGATTAAGAATGATCTTGTTGCAGATCAAAAGGCAAAGAACTATTTTGCTAGGAGAACTAGGGCGATAGAAGACATTCTTGATGGGCGCGATACTTTATAAAATACTCCCTATAACAATTTAATGTTGATGTAATTGTAACTTCAGAATGTATTTACTTGTATTTCTTATGTATTGTACCCGAATGTTTATTCTGGAATGTGTCTATAATGTACTTGAGTCATGTAATGCCCCAATGTTCCTATCGGGAGGTTCTATAATGTAAACAAGTCATGTCAAGTCATTTTGGGTAACCCTCCTATTGATCAAGGGTTAAAGTCCCCACAGTTTCGGGGCATTAGGGTTATTAGAATCTCCTAGAGAATTTGGCCCTAGTAGGTTATTGTGAAGTCAGGAATTAGTATAAATAGAGAGTGAGTCTCTCTATTTAACATACACTCACTCACACTCAGTTTAGTGCATAGCTGAGGAAGAAGAAGCTACTGGGGCTAGGAAGAAAGAGGCTACTGCTGTCGAGAGATCATCTTACTGTTTTGGGGTTTTACTTTTGGTGCTGATTCTATCTCTGAGGAAGTTGGGAGGTTTTCTCCATTTATGGTTTCCCCGAGGAAAAAAAACTGTGTTCATTACCTCTTGTGTTTGATTGTTGTGCTTGTTATTCTCTCAGTTAAATATCTTAATATAATGCTAGCTTAATGTTAAAAATCTAACATGGTATCAGAGCTAACCTGAGAAGAAGACACTGTGCAGCTGCGAGAACTAGGGATTCCTATTTTGTGGATCTCTCTCCACAGTTTTTCAGCAAAATAAGGTTGGATTAACTCTCCTCCCTAGGGTGCATCTTTCTGTCGAAATAGAATATGATTCTGAGCTTTTTCAGTTTTGGACCCGACATTGCTGCCAAACATTAGGGATTTTCATAGAAGTGGAATGTTTGAGTGATCCCAATCCTGGATTGATATCCTCCTCAAAATCAAATTTTAGAGATCAATATCAAAGCATTCGGTTGGATAGAACTCTGGAAAATTCAAACCCTAAACCGCTCCTGAACCAGCACTGCAGAATTTCAGCTCCAAATCCAGATTTGACATCTTGACCTGGTAAGATCTAAATATTTTGTATTTCCATTTGAGGTTCTCAGTTAAGATGTCTCATCATACCAAGCTTGATGAAAATCTTGAGGGAGCTGATAACTTATGAGCCTGGAATTATAGGATCTCCCTTGTCTTGGAAGAAAATGAGTTGGACTCTTATATCAATGAGGAGGTTCTAGTTCCAGAGGGAGATGAGGCTAAGGCCTTACACAAGAATAAGTTGGTTATGGAAAAGAGGATTATTCCTTATTCAATCAAGGATCACCTCATTTCACAGGTGTCCTCCCTAAAGACACCTAAAGCTATGTTTGATGCCCTAACCAAATTGTTTGAAGGGAAGAACATAAACCGAAAGATGAATCTAAGAAACCAATTGAAGAATGTAAATATCCAGAATGCAAAGACCATCCAATCTTACTTAACATGGGTCTTTCAGATCAAGGAATAGTTGGAAGCAGTAGATGAAGAAGTGGAGAATGCAGAGATTGTAAAGACCACCTTGAATGGTCTCCCTAGATCATGAGACTCCTTTATTCAAGGAATATGTGCCAGAAAGAAGTTAGTCAAGTTTAATAGACTATGGGAAGAATTCTCTCAAGACGAAGCTTAGATAGCAGCTTGAGAAGAAAAGATGGGAAGTGAATATCAAGCTCTCACAGTTCAATCCAAGAAAAGCAGAAGAAGCTCTCATTACTATAGAAGTAAGAACTTCCACCAGAGAGATAATACTAGAAAATATTTATCTAAATTAAGATGCTATACATGTGATGAAAGAGGACACTTTGCCAAAGACTATCCTAGAAACAAAATTAACTCCCATAAGAAGAAGGGAAATAAGAGAAGACATCATGCTCATGTTGCAAAGGATGATGAACCTTCCACAAAGAGATTCAGACAAGAAAGCGATGATTCTTCAAGTGATGAAGAATATGTTTTGATTTCCGCTCTCATGGGAAACATTACACATGGAAGCAATGATTGGCTTATAAACATTGGGGCTTCCAAAAATATGATAGGATTCAAAGAATCCTTTATGAAACTATTAGAACATGAATCACCACACAAGGTGAAACTTGGAGATGACTACCAATATCCAATAAAAGGTAGTGGGGAATCCTCCTATAAGCTAGACTCTACAAAGTCTATGAAAATAAACGAAGTATTGTTTGTACCAGGACTAAAGAAGAACCTCCTCTCCATATTTGCATTAGATGCAAAAGGCATGAGGGTTGCATTTATAGATGGCCAAGTTATCATGTGGCCCAAGGGAAAGACTATTAATGATGCAGTAGTGATTGGGGAACAAGAAGGAGGTCTATACAAATTGAATGGCCATCCAGAACAATCCTTGGTCCATGACACAGTAGAGCCAAATGAACTTTGGCATAGAAGGCTTGCACATGTACATTACAGAGCACTACCACTTGCAAGCAAATCTATTGAAGGTCTTCCAGAAATTCAAGCAAAACATGATGGAGTCTGCGAAGGATGTGCAAAATGAAAGAACACAAAGAAGACATTTCCAAGTAGTGAGAGCAAGGGAAAAGGAATCTTGGAAATCATCCACTTCGATGAATGCAGTCCAATGTCATCAAGTTCACTAAGAGGGTATGTATACTATGTTTCTTTCATTGATGACTTTTCTAGGAAGACATGGATTTACTTCATGAAGAACAAAGATGAAGTTTTCAGCAAGTTCAAGGAATTCAAAGCCTTGATCGAGAACCACACTGAAAAGAAGATCAAGACCTTTTGATTAGATAATGATGGAGAATTCACATCAAATGAATTCAAAGAGTTATGCAAAGACTTAGGGATTAAGAAGGAGTTTTCCACTCCATATAATCCGCAATAGAATGGGATTGTAGAAAGGAAGAATCGAACTATCATGGAAGTTGCAAGAGCAATGCTTCATGATCAAGATCTTCCCATGCATCTATGGGCAGAAGCTACCAAAACAATGGTGTATGTACAGAACCTTACTCCACATAGAGTACTCAAGAACAAGACACCTGAAGAAGTATTTTCCAACAAGAAACCAGAAGTCATCCATCTAAGAATATTCGGTTGTCCAGTGTACATACACATTCCAAAAGAGAAGAGGACAAAATTAGATCCTTCAGGAAAGAGGGGTATATTTGTGGGATACTCTGAAAGCTCAAAGGCTTATAGAATATACTTCCTAGGATTCAAGAAGATCGACATCAGCAGGGATGTAACATTTGACGAAGACTCAACCTACAACAAATCTAGAAAGATACCTACTGAAGAACCTAAAGAATTAGAAGCACCCAGAATTCATGATACAACCATGAACGAAGAAACTCAAGAAGACAATTGAGAATTCGAAGAACCTCAAGAACCTATAGATCCACCTCAGGAGAAGAATCCTCATAAGAGGAAACCTGCTTGGGTATGAGAAGCTATCCAAGGTGTGGAAAGATATGGGGCTCCAGAAGAGAATCACAGAGAAAGAAAGAGAACCAGGTCCTACTCTGGTTATGTAGCCTTATTATGTGATTTCATCGATAAATAACCTTCCAATTATGAAGAAGTGGAAAAACGGAAAGAATGGAAGGATGCTATGATCGAAGAGTATCAATCGATCATGAAGAATGATGTTTGGGATGTTGTCCCAAGACCAGAAGGGAAGTCTGTTGTAACTTCCAAATGGATCTACAAGGTCAAGCATGCTACAGATGATAGCATAGAAAAATATAAAGCAATATTTGTTGCTCATGGATTCTCCCAGAAAGAAGGAATAGATTATCAAGAAATTTTTGCACCTGTAGCTTGATACACTTCCATCAGATCAGTACTTGCTCTAGCTACAGTAATGAAATGGAAGATACACCAAATGGATGTCAAGACTGCTTTCTTGAATGGTGTAGTGGAAGGGAAGTGTATGTGGAGCAGCCACTCCATTTTGAGACACATGACAGAGAGTCTCATTTATGTAGATTGAAGAAAGCCCTGTATGGTTTGAAACAGGCAGCCATGACATGGTACGATAGAATTGACAGCTTTCTATCCAGTTTGGGCTTTACCAAGAGTAAAGGAGATTCCAACCTTTACTACAAGGTTGAAGATGGTAACCCAGTGATGCTCCTACTATATGTAGATGATCTATTTGTAACAGGTATGGATGGGTTGATTGCTGATACGAAGAGGAAGCTTGCTACCGAATTCGAAATGAAGGACTTGGGTATGATGCATTATTTTCTAGGCATGGAGGTGTGGCAAAATGCAGATGGAATTTCCCTAGGACAAGGGAAATATACAGTAGAGATCCTGAAGATATTTAGGATGATGGACTGCAAGTCCATGACCACACCTATGGCATCGAACCTGAAGCTATTGAGTAATGCTTCATCAGAAGCGGTTGTGCTATGATGTATCGTGAGATGATTGGGTCCTTGGTGTACCTGATGAACACGAGACCAGATATTTGCATTGCTGTGAACACTTTGAGCCAGTTCCTCATAGATCCGAGACATGTTCACTTGATTGTTGCAAAGAATATTCACTTTGAGCCAGTTCCTATGTGGCACTGAATACAGGTAAAGTAGAGTATGTCGCAGCTTGTTCAGCTAGTTGTGAGGCAGTATGGTTGAGGAAGCTATTGTCTTATTTATTTGATCTCCAGTTGGATGATACTTATATATATTGTGACAACCAGAGTTGTGTGAAGTTGTCAGAGAACCTGGTGTTCCATGACAACTTGAAGCATATCGAGATCAAGTATAACTATATCAGGGATATGGTGCAGAGAGGAGCAATGAAGCCCCAATATGTTGTGACGGATGAACAGATAGTTGATGTGTTGATGAAGCCATTAGCCAAAGTGAAGTTTGAGTACTTCAGGGACAAGCTTGGTGTTCTCCAGGTTGAGGTTCCTTGCAAGGGGAAGTGATGAGTCTGTTATCCATTCTGACATGGTGAGAGGATTGGTTCCTTCCATGGTCAGATGTAAGGGCTGATCCATTCTGTCATGGTGAGAGGATTGGCTCCTTCCATGTCAGATATGAGTGCTAAGCCATTTTGATATGACTATAGAATTGGTTCCTACATGATCAGATAAAAGGGCTATTTCCATTCTTGGAATGGAGGCACCTGGTCAGTTACCAAGAAAGCTCAGTCTGGGACTGAGGGCCATTCTGATATGACTATGGGATGTGTTCTCACATGATCAGATATGAGTGCATGGCCATTCTGATATGATTGAGGGATGTGTTCCCACTTGATCAGATATAAGGGTTGATGCCATTCTCTGGGAGAATGGAGGCACCTGGTCAGTTACCAAGAAACCTCGACCTGGGGTTGAGAGCCTTTCTAGTAAGGTTACAGGATGTGTTCCCACATGACTGGATGTAAGTGCAGAGCCTTTCCAGCAAGGTTGCAATATGTGTTCCTACATGGCTATATGTAAGTGCAGAGCCTTTCTAGCAAGGTTGGAGGATGTTTTCCCGCATGGCTAGATGTAAGTGTAGAGCCTTTCTAGCAAGGTTGCAAGATGTTTTCCCACATGGCTGGATGTAAGTGCAGAGCCTTTCTAGCAAGGTTGCAGGATGTGTTCCCGCATGGATGGATGTAAGTGCGGAGCCTTTCTAGAAATGTTGCAAGATGTGTTCCTGCATGGCTGGATGTAAGTACATAGCCTTTATAGAAAGGTTGTAGGATGTGTTCCCGCATAGCTAGATGTGAGTGCTAGGCCTTTCTGACATGGTTGTGGGATGTGTTCCGGCATGGTCAGATGTGAGTGTTGGGTGTGCCTTTCTGACATGGTTGTGTATGTGTTCTTACCATGGTCAGATGTAAGTGTTGGGTGGGCCATTCTAACTTAGTGTCAGATATAAGTGCTAAAGAAGACCTACATGGAAGCTAGGCCTACAACCATCATGAAAAAGGGCTGGCTCTGTAGAACTTCCTATGACGAGAAGAATCATGAGATAGCACCCGTGATGATGATCCAGCAGAGATGATCCAGATCGAGTGATGATCCAGATCTAGTGATGATCCATATTGAGTGATGATCCAGATCCAGTGATGATATTCCAGTGATGATCCAGATCCAGTAGTGATCTAGATACAAAGATGAAGATGACTTGAAGATGAAGATAACTTGAAGATGAAGATGACTTGAAGATGAAGATGACTTGAATTTGACAAGAATTTGATGATGATCCAGATGATACAGAGAAGAAGACTTGTGCTGATAAATTGTGTCGAGAGAATACCTTCCTAGTTAAGAGGGAGTGTCGATGTAATTGTAACTTCGAAATGTATTCACTTGTATTTATTATGTATTGTACCCCGATGTTTATTCCAAGATGTGTCTATAATGTACTTGTGTCATTTCATGCCCCAATGTTCCTATCAAGAGGTTCTATAATGTAAGCAAGTCATGTCAATTCATTGTGGGTAACCCTCCTATTGTTTAAGGGTTAAATTCCTCGCAGTTCCAAGGCACTGGGGTTATTAGACTCTCCTAGAGAAGTTGGACCTAGTAGGTTATTGTCAAGTTAGGAATTAGTATAAATAGAGAGTGAGTGTCTCTATTTAACATACACTCACTCACACTCAGTTGTAGCGAATAGCTGAGGAAGAAGAAGCTACTGGGGCTAGGAAGAAAGAGGCTACTGCTGTCGGGAGATCATCTTACTGTTTTGGGGTTTTACTTTTGGTGTTGATTCTATCTCTGAGGAAGTTGCAGGGTTTTCTACATTTATGGTTTCCCTGAGGAAAAACACTGTGTTCATTGTCTCTTGTGTTTGATTGCTGTGCTTGTTATTCTCTTAGTTAAAGATCCTAATATAATGCTAGCTTAATGTTAAAAATCTAACATTTAAGTCCACCGTCGATCTAGTTCAGATGGTTGTTAGTCCATTTCACCGATGAACTAGAAAGTGGGTTAATTGCAGAAGTTGGGTGCAAAATCTTTGTGTAATCCAGTTCACCGATGGTTTGAAGTATGCCTTTGTTGAAGCACCTATGGGACATTTGGGAGGGTTGGTTAAGTTTAGAGGTTCTACTAAATTAGAACCTGACTAAATTGAGTAGCAACCCATCCAAATACTATTACTAAGAGATCTTGCCATCAACATTGAATCTTCAAACCATGGATCCATCTGCTTCTCCTCTACCCATTTAGCAGGTTCTAAAGAAAACCTTATAAAGGATTGATATGAATCTGAAGACACCACATGTTTCTTACTACCTCATGTTTTTTTTGCTTCTTTTTGGATCAATGAGTCTAATTTGACACATTCCTCATTTCCATTAACTGACTTCTTGTCATTATCAAAGCATTTAGTATAAGAAATTTCATCTATAGAAATAGTGTATGCATCATCCAGTTAGTCACACCGGTTGCCACTAGATCCACTGAAACAGTTGCAGCCTCTACAACACATGTAGAAATAGCTCTAATGACAAAGCATAGGTATTTGAATGAGAAAAGAACAAATAAGATCGTATTTCTTGGGATGAACTTGGATGAAGAATACCTACATCAAGATTTTTAGAGATGTTTGCAAGAAATCCTGGACTTTGGAGCAATTCAAAACTGAATACTGTGAGATCTCTTGATGAGTCAATTACTCTAAGATAGACAATGTTGGGTAGACCCTAACAACATATGATGCTCCTTCGGATAAATTAGCAAGCACTCCCTACAACCAAAAAATGTAATTCCAATTTTCTTAGAATCAAAGCTAATACAACTTGGGCCTTCATATAGGAAAATGTTTCACAAACATCACCAATCCATGAATGAAATATTAGGTCCAACATGAGACTAATGTAAGTTAAACTAAGCATATGCATGGCATCCAATTTCATCATTTGTGTGTGTAATTAATATGAGCATTGTACATGAAGTGGAGACATTTTGAAATATTCTACAAGTGCTTCAATTTCTCACCTTTCAACAAAAAGGATGGATACAATTCATATATAGTTTGATATCACAAAAAACTAAAAAGTATTCAATGGGATTGCTAACTACATTATGCAAAATTCTTTAAATATAGTGGTCAGGGCAGCTTCAAGAGACCTATAAGTGATACTCCCAATGCCTAAAAGGAAACCTATAGGTGATACTCCTAGAGAATGTTGAAATTGTATTGATAATAAGGATCTATACCTCAAATTAGCTCACCTCTAATGCCAATACCATCATATAATCTTGGCGTCCTCTATGTTTTACACAAATATTTCACACAAATTAGTTGTCACACCATCAATCGAGTATACTTATGGTTGTAATAATTATGTTGTAATTAAATTTGTGGTAATCAAATACTTTCAATATTGTTCATTACATTACTTGTCCGTGGTCAATAGCTATCCCACAATCAAATTTTTTACTTCAACAAATGTGCAATAAAATCAATTCATAAAATAGACAAGTACAACTTTACTTAAATGAAGAAATCAACACGTTATAATCAATGAAACGACAATAAGATATCTAATTGACAAATTTGTTATGGTGATAACTTACAAGTATGCATTAGAGAATGATACAAATTGTCAATATATTCCTTTCCATTGCGAAGACTTGCATATATCATGACAAAATGGTATGTTCATAGAAGCGATTGACAGTTATGTAAAAAAGACATAACATATATGAAATTCTAAAAAAACAAAATGAAAATACTTGAATGACCTTCTCATGGTTTCAAGAATATCTTATTCTCTACTAAACAGGGCCAACCACATGAAGGTTGAAGCTCATATGGCCCCTCCCCCCCTCACATCACTCTCAATTCCCCACACCCAATCTATCTACTCTAAAAATAAATGAAAGTTACATAACACAATAAAACATATAATATCCATGCATAAACAGTAGCAAAACAAAAAATATATGTATGAAAGGTAAATCCAAGTAACAATCTAAGCACAGATACAACTTAAATGAGAACTGATAAATAAATCATGCATGCTACTTACTGAACAACATCCAACCATGTTCCTTCACAATCTTGTCAAACATAATCCATGCTACCATCACCTATAGCTTCATCCTCTTTGCATTTTGTCCCTTCAAAATATGCAACACTTGATAAATATGCATACTCCAATTCATATCTATTACAATTTCTTTGTCCTTTCGAAGGGCATGTCAAAACTACACATCGGTCATTCTCTACCGGATCTTGTACATAAAACAATTATTTCTTTTGTGATGCTAGAATAAATGGATCATCTTGCACTCTATCTTTACTCAAGCATCTCCTTAGATTCAGCATGGTGAAACCAATTTCATCAACTTTCATTCCATTCTTCTTGTGTACATCTATCCAATCACATTTGAACAATGGATACTGCACCAAATAGTAGTCCAATAACATTATTTCTTGAATCATTCCTTAATATGTTGTCGTTTGATGTATATGGTTTTTATCCTTTGCACTTGATCTCATTAATGTTTGTGCATCTATGCACACACCACTATTTTGGGTGGCCCTAACATTTTCTATGCTTTTAACATGAAATCTATACCCATTGATTAAGTAGCCATCATACTTAGTTGCATATTTCCTTGGGCCACATGCAAACCATGTAACGTCCCCGACCCTTCGACCGGCGAAGAGGACGCTACCATGGCGTTAATCATCCGGGCTATCAGCCCCATGAACATGTGAATTCATAAAAACGCTGAAACATAATGCATTGAAGTAGATCATACATAGATGCAATTATTTATCATACACAGCGGAAGCAACATACATTCATACAAGCATTCATTCAACCTGTTCATCAAAATCATTAATAGTAAATAGGATTGCAGAAGTAAAATAGACAAGGTTACTTATCTTATAAGAACTCATTCCGCAACCAGCTACGTTGCTGCAATGTTCCACCCAACCATAGGCCATCGTGCTCCTTAATCTATCAGCAATGCTGCCACCCCCAAGATGGGCATGATTCTCCGAGGAATAAGGAACAAGCAGGCTTACACATAGCCAAGGATACACAAACACAGCCAAGCCAACAAAGTTGGGTTTATCAGGCCATCAACAAGACAGCCAAGCTAACACGGTCAGGTTTATCAGGCCATCAAGGAGTTGGGAAAGGCTAAATGCTAAGCTGGTGAGCTCATTGTAGAGCTAGGAACACCTACACTAGAACTAGCCTGGCTTCTAAGACACCCACACACACCCAATACAAGGAATCAGTCCCTTCTCCGCTACACAGTCCCTCAGGTCCTGACTTCCCTTCCAGTGCTATTCAGGGGTTGTGGAGAAGAAAGCTATCCCTCTACCTCTATCTATGTGGTTTCCAAACACACCAGGTTTATCAAGCAAACCAAGCCCCCATCCCTGCTACCAACATAGTTTGATGACCAACCATTGCACACATGCAATCAATCAACAGTTACAGCTTACAAGGGAAAATGACTCCAAAAAGTCTGTGACAGCCCCAAGGCGTAACAACATACACAGCCAACAAATGTGGGGAACAACAACCCGTTCTGCACAAATGAAGCCACTAGGGAAAACTTACGCAACCCACACTGGGGAAGGAAATGCAGTCTCCCAGCCTGTGCGTAAAGGAAACTTGCACCAAACCCCAAAATATAGAGGGAAAACACACTAGATTCTACTCTGTGGAAGAATGTGAATGTCAACCAATAAGCGGCTCCCCTCCTGGCTGTGTGAGAGCAACAAGATAGATACCTGTGCACAAAAATGAACAGACTCCCGTCCCCAGAATGTAAAGAAGACCACAACAATCACAACGTAAGGGAGACCATAGCAACACAACAAATCTTTAGGAGCACGGAAGCAACCATAACTCATGGGAAGAACAATGGTCCCAATCTCAACATCAAAATGACAGAAAATTACATGGCCATACTAGTCTGTAAGGATATCATACAGCTGAAAATGTGAATGGCCCTTCACAGGAAATTGTGGATGAAAAAGCACGGCACTCAGCTCGCTGCATGAGTCGAAACTAAGAAAAATCCTGTGCGTGAGAATAATGCACAGACAATGGTCCCTACATGAGGATGAATAGCTCCACCTATGCACATGGATGAACAGACAACGGTGAGAATGCGTAGTAGTCATTCCTCTGCCCAACGTGAGGTTCAATCCACTAGTGGAGTGTGAGTGTGAGCAAGGACTGACATCCCTACCACACTCCACTCCCAGCCATAACTTCCTCAACTAACATTAGTAGTTTTTAATGGTGGTGGTTGGGTAGAACAAGGAAAGATGACACATGGATTTTTTCCCCATTGGCCAACGTTTGACATTCCCCCACCCTTATCCTTGTGAAAATCACACCCCTTCTCAATTTAGTAGTCACGAACATAGTTAGTTGGCTTCATTTAATTAAATATGCATATTTACATGATAACAAAACTTAATATGTATGCCACATGCCACGATATACCATCGGTGACAAGTTCAA
Source organism: Pseudotsuga menziesii (assembly GCA_001517045.1). Taxonomy (NCBI): domain Eukaryota; kingdom Viridiplantae; phylum Streptophyta; class Pinopsida; order Pinales; family Pinaceae; genus Pseudotsuga; species Pseudotsuga menziesii. The sequence goes on from LPNX011195782.1 coordinate 264,067, forward strand.
CTTGAAACATAGCATAACCAATCGATGGTGGGGCCTTGGCCTTTAGCTCCACACCATGATTATTACAATATATATATATCATGTACATTTAATGCAACAGGGTCAAAATCAGGGTGTTACATTCCCCTCCCTCTTCAATAGGACTATCCTCAGTGCTTTACAAAATTTGAACAAATGCTACACTGGTATCACCTCAGTGTTCCGCAGAATTGAAGAAAAATGGATGTACCAACCGCATGGCATCCTCCAGCTCCCACGTAGCCTCTTCAGGTTCGTAGTGCTCCCATTGCACCTTTACCTGACCTATGTCCCGGTTCCAGAGCATTGTGTCCTTCCTATCAAGGATGCATATTGGCTCGGTTCAAAACTCTCCCTTGGGTTCCACCTAAATCACATCCCAATTTATCACATGTTTAGGATCATGTACATATCTCTTAAGCAAAGAAACATGAAAAACATTATGAGCTCTAGTGCTAGCAGGCAATGCAAGTCTATATGCAACTGGCCCTATTCTTTCAAGCATTTCAAATGACCCACAATATATTGGTGACAGCTTGGCACAACTTCCAAGCTTCAAGGAACTCTTCCTTGCCCTCACTCGGAGGTAAACATGATCCCCAACACTGAACTCCCTATTCACCCTATGCTTATCTGCATAGCTTTTCTATCTGTCCTGTGCTGCTTTTAGATTCTGTCTGATCTTTACAACCTCTTGCTCCATTTCCCTGAGCAATTCTATCCCAAGCACAACCCTGTTCACCGGGTTGTCCCAAGTCACTGGTGTCCTACACCTTCTTCCATACAAAGCTTCATACAGACTCATCTCCAAGGATGCCTGCTATCCATTGTTATAAGCAAACTCTACCAAGTGTAAGTAATCTTCCCACTTGGTTGGTTTGTCCATTACATACATGCGAATCATATCTTCAAGCACCTGATTAACTCTCTCTGTCTACCCATCTGTCTGAGGATGGTATGCAGTGCTGAAGTTTAGCTTTGTACCCAAGTCTACAAACAACCCCTTCCAAAAGTTGGAAGTGAACTTGACATCTCTGTCAGAGACTATTTCCCTTAGCAATCCATGAAATTTGAAAATCTCCTTCATGAATATCTTTGCAATGTCATCAGTCTTATGAGTAGACTTAACCGGTATAAAATGCGTTGCCTTTGTCAACTTGTCTACCACAACCATGATGGAATCATGTTGTCTCCAAGTCATCGGCAATGCTGTAATAAGATCCATGAAAATAACTTCCCATTTCCATTCTGGAACTGGTAAGGGATGCAACAAACCTACAAGGTGTTGATGCTCAAAATTTACCTCTTGACATTTCATACACCTCAAAATGTACTCGGCCATATCATTTTTCATTCTTGGCCAAAAGTACTACTTTCTAGCTGTAGCAATTGTCTTCTGATATCCTGGGTGACCAGAATACAGAGCTTGATGGATTTCATCCATAACAACTCTCCTCAATTCTTCTACATTGGGAATATAAACTCTATCTTTATAAGTGAGAATTCCATCTTCTTCCAATTTATAGCACTCATACCTCTTCTTAAGACTTTCTTGCTGCAATTTGTCTTTTACCTGCTCATACAATTCATCTCCAGTAGCATGACTAACAATCTACTGCATCAAATATGATTGGCAAATACTAAGAGATGCCACATGCATTTCCTGCACCTTCCTACTGAGTGCATTAGCTACCTTATTTTCCTTTCCCTTTATGTGCTTGATTTCAAAATCAAACTCACATAAAAATTCCATCCATCTTGCTTGCCTAGCATTCAGAGTAGGCTGATCAAATAGATATTTTAGTCCATAGTGATCTGTTTTGAGCTCAAATCTTCTACCCATCAAGTAATGCCTCCACATCTTGAGGGCATGTACTATGGATGCAAGCTCTAGATCATGAGTGGCATAGTTCTTCTCATGTTCCTTCATCTTTCTTGACTCATATCATATCACGTGGTTTTCATGCATAAGGACTCCTCCAAGCCCTTGTCTGCATGCATCGGTACACACCACAAAGTATTTCTCTGGATCTGCAACCTTCAATACGGGTGCACTAGGGAGGAGACTCTTCAACTGCTGGAAGCTTTCTTCACACCTCGATGTCCATCCGAACTTTATTCCATTCTTTTGCAAAGAAGTGATGGAATGTGCAACTCTGTAGAATCCTTCAATGAACCTCCTGTAGTATCCTGCAAGTCCCATAAAATATCTTACATCTGTCACATTTCTTGGAGTAGGCCAATTCATAATGGGTTCAATCTTTTCAGGGTCCATAGATATACCCTCTTCTGAGATAATGTGACCCAAATACTGAATTCTATTTGTATAGAAGTCACACTTGATTAGTTTTGCATACAACTGATGCTCCTTGAGCAATTGCAGTGTCAATCTCAAATGCTCTTCATGTTCTTCCTCATTCTTAGAATAAACAAGAATGTCATCAAGGAAAACAAGAACAAACTTATCCAAATATCTCCTGAAGACACTATTCACATATGGATTTTCATTAAAATATTGATAAGCATCATTCACCATTTCAACCATATGATCATCAACCATGGTTTCCTCATTATGATCCTCATTCTCAAGAACTTTAGTATAATTTGTATGAAATGTTGCAAACTCATCATTATGATTATCATATTGATGTCCGACTATGTCCTCATCACCATGTTTAATTTCTCGAGGAAAATCATGCATCTCTATTGTGTGGCATTTCTTTCTCTTGTCAAATATATAGTCCTGAGTAGGAACTCTCTCTCCATGGAAAAACCAGTTTTTATATGAACTTATTATACCATGAATCATCAAGTGGTCTTGTACTTCCTCAAACGTCAATACTACAACATTGCAACATTTTTTACAAGCACATCTTGTGGTGTTATTATACTTTGAATTCCTTTTCGCAAACTCTATGAATTCTTCAAGCCCAACTTGATATTCCTTTGACATCCTACATAGAACCAATTTGCACATCATGTAAGAAAAAACCACTACAAATTACAATGAAGACATATGTTATAAATTATCATATTGAAGAATCAAATATAAAAATCATACCTCGTTTTCAAATCTGTCCAGTGCCTTTTTTTGGCCATTTGAAAATAAAACCAACCCAATTTCTCGAATTGGCTCCTCAAGAGTCGGCCTCTCAACTTCCTTCCAATATAAGGTTAGGAATATTCATGTAGTACACCCATATGCTTTCCAAAATCACCTTTACCAGCACATGACAACCATCTATTACACCATACAAGCTTCCACCTTATAATAACCAAATCCAAACATCAATTAGATAATATTTTGGTTTTATATTAAAGCCAAGATATTTAAGTTTTTAACCCATTCATATAACTCTGAAGATGGAAACAAATTTGGGAAATATGGTGGGCACAAAAGTACTGCCACAGTAAACACAGGGGAAGATCAACAACTCTCATCCATTCATGCATCTCCGATGAGATCCAACGGTGTACATGCAAATTGCAAAGACAACTTTCACACTCAAAGTTGGAGAGGGCCTACGCGATGGGGAAGCGTAAATGATGTGTCCCCTCCCAATTGGATATCATGCTCAAATATTGGAGGTACAAAGGTCACATTTATGGAGTGCGATGGCTTATAAGGATAATTAGCTTGACATTAATTGTCCATTAATACTCCCACCACCCTGCAAATCCAACGTTTCTCAAGCATGAGTCAGATGGATACAACTGTACCCTCCAGAAGTGTTGACCGTCACCACTGGGTACTCATACACCGTTTATCAACCCTTTTGTGTTCTGTAATTCATCCAATTGACAGTTTCACCATGGCATCGTCTGTAAAAATCCTTGACCCATCTAAGGAGATCATCTGTGCTCAAATTTACGACGGTTATGATCCTCGTTTGCAGTTGTCCAGTGTTAGTGATGCCCAGAAGGCTTTGTTGTCACATTCTAGAGATCAGACGGAACTGTTGGATAATTTAAAGTCATCCTTAATAGGGTTCACATTAGAACAATTTCCCCATTTCCCATATATTATCCAAAGGGTAGCCTCCAATTATTTTTCCACTCGGAAGGCCATCTTAGATGATACCCACTCCCATGTCGTTTGCAGAATTACACTAGAAGCTATAAAGGTTGTCCTGGGTCTCTTCGAAGCCCAATGTCGGGCCTTGATCACCTTCATGGAATTAGAGGTTCTGTAGGTGTTCAGGAAAGCTGACATAGAATCCAAGAATAAATTGTTCCATACCATTTTGAAGACCCCAGTTCCCTTAGAGACCCTTATCACCCCACTCTCCTTTGCATTGTTCATAAATACTGCCATATCAACCATCTCCCTCTTGAGTCAAATCCTAGGTCTTGATAGCAATATCATGGGCTCTGAAGTAATCTTAGGCATTCTCCTTTATCTGAGTCAATCTAAAGCAAGAATTAAGTTCAGCGAGTTCTTGTCCGGAGAAATCAATTCTGAGCTTGAGAAGTTTCATTTGGATATGTTAGATTGTTATCAATTTAGACAGTATTATCTTAGGATCTTATCTGAGAGAATAACATGCACAACAATCAATCACAACAAACAATAGACACAAAGAATTTCCTCGGGGAAACCATAAAGGAGAAAACCCTGCAACTTCCTTAGAGATACAATGGCAGTAGTAAAACCCAAATACAATAAGATGATATTTGACAACGGTTCTCTCTGTTATCCCAACTCCTTCTCTCTCACTCATGAACTACAACTGAGTGTGAGTGACTATGTGATAAATAGAGAGGCTCACTCTCTATTTATACTAGTTTCTGACTTGAAAATAACTTACCAGGGCCGATTTCTGTAGGAGGGTCTAATAAACCTAATGCCCACCACTACGGGGACTTTAACCCCTGATCAACTAGGATGGTTAACATCTATGACTTTACATGACTTGTTTACATTATTGATTCTCCTGATAGGAACATTGGGGTATGACATGACTCAATTAAACTATTGATACTTCTCGATAGGAACATCGAGCTATAATACATAAGATATACAAGTGAATACATTTCGAAGTTACAAATACATCAACACTCCCTCTTAACTAGGAAGGTATTCTCTTAACACAATTCATCAGCACAAGTCTTCTTCTATGGATCAAGTCTGGATCATCATCAAAGCTGGATCATCACTGGATCATCATCGAAACAGGATCATCACTGGATCATCATCAAAGTTGGATCATCACTGGATCATCATCAAAGTTGGATCATCACTGGATCATCATCGAAACTAGATCATCACTAGATCAACATCATCACTGCATCCGCTATCTCGATCAACTGGTGCTATCTCTCAATTCTACTCATCATAGGAAGTTCTACAGTGCTAGCTATTTTTCATGCTGGTTGTAGGACTATCCTCCATGTAGGTATTCATCTTCTTCAACACTTATATATGACCCAGTCATAATGGCCCGTCCAACACTTACAACTGACCATGGGAGGATCACATCCACCACCATGTCAGAAAGGCATGCCCATCACTCACATATGACCATGGGAGGAACACATCCACCAACATGTCAAAAAGGCCCAGCACTCACATCTGACCATGGGAGGCCCAACCTGCCACCATATCAAAAAGGCTCATCCAACACTTATATATGACCATGGGAGGCCCACCCTGCCACCATGTCAAAAAGGCCCAGCACTCACATTTGACCATGGGAGGCCTAGCCTACCACCATGTTGGAAAGGATCAGCATTCACATCTGAACATGGGAGGCCCAACCTTCCACCGTGTCAGAAAGGCTTAGCACTCACATATGAACATGGGAGGCCTAGCCTGCCACCATGTTAGAAAGGCTCAACACTTATATCTGACCCAGTTAGAAAGGCTCTGCACTTACATCTAATGCAGTCAGAAAGGCTCTGCACTTACATCTGACCATGGGAGAGCCACCTTCCACCATGTCAGAAAGGATCCTGCACTTATATCTGACCATAGAAGGAACCAATCCTACCATGTCAGAAAGGCTCTTGGACTCATCACCTCCCCTTGAAGGGAACCTCGATCTGGAGAACACCAAGCTTCTACCTTAAGTACTCAAACTTCACTCTGGCCAATGGCTTGGTCAACACATCAGCTATCTGCTCATTCTGCACCATATCAATGATATAGTGATATTTTATCTTGATATGCTTCGACTTGTCATGGAACACCGGGTTCTCTGATAGCTTCACACAACTCTGGTTGTCGCAATATATACAAATAGCATCCAATTGGAGATCAAATAAATCAGATAGTAGCTTCCTCAGCCACACTGCCTCACAACTAGATGAACAAGCTGCGACATACTCTGCTTCGGTTGTACTCAGTGCCACGCAAGATAGCTTCCTACTAAACCAAGAGATCACACCTGATCCCATACTAAAGCATCACCCTGAATTTCTCTTCCTATTGATGGCACTGCCTACCCAATCTGAATCAACATAACCTTCCAAGTTAATCTTCTGGTTCACCTCAAACTTGATCCCATAATCAATTTTTCCCTTCAGGTATCTCAGTATGCTTTGCATCAATCAGGTGAACATGTCTCGGATCCATCAAGAACTGGCTCAATGTGTTCACAGCAAAGCAAATATTTGGTCTTGTATTTGTTAGGCACATCAAGGACCCAATCATCTGACGATACATCGTAGCATCAACCATCTCTAATGAAGCATCACTCAATAGCTTTAGGTTTGATGCCATAGGTGTGGTCATGGCGTTGCATTCCATAATCCTAAACCTCTTCAAGATCTCTACTACATACTTCCCTTGACCCAGGGAGATTTCATCTGCATTCTACCACACCTAGATGCCTATAAAGCTTCTTCTTCTTGCAACTTTAATGAGTTCCTCTTTCCCTGTCAGGAACAAGGCATCGACATATAATAGGAGCATCACTAGTCTTCTACCTTCAACCTTGAATCAAAGGTTGGAATCCACTTTACTCTCAGTAAAGCATAGAGCCATCAGTAAGTTTTCTGTCTCGTTGTATCATGTCGAACCTCAGGATCTTCTACAGTCACTCCCTCTGAAGTGGAGCATCATACTCCTTCTGTCTTTTGTACTCTATGTATCCTTTACTGGAGTGACAAGTAGCTTCCTCTGCTACTATTATTATATGTATCCATCTAGGGTCACTGGATACCAAGATCCTCTATCTTGAACCTTTTCAAAAGTTCTTCTCGCACCCATATGTGAGCTTGTCATCCTCTATAGGCTTTCATCTTCAACCTTGTAGCAAAGGTTAATATCTTCATCACTCTAGGTGATCTTCAAGATCCTCATGTATGTGTTATTCCATGGGTGCCTTCTGAGTTCGTACAAGGCCTTCTTTAATTTGCAAACATGAGCTTTCCTGTCATGTGTCTTGACTTCCACTGGCTGCAAATGTCTCTTCGTAGTCTATGCCTTCTTTCCATGAGAAGCCTCATGCTATGAATATTTCCCTGTATCCCACGATGTTTCCATCTACTGCATGCTAGATCTTGCAGATCCATATGAAGGATACTACGGACTTCCCTTCAGGTCTTCGACATCACATTCTAGTCATTATTTTTCATTTTGGATTATTAGAGTGAATCTTGAATTGTCATCACTTGTTCTTCGGAACAAGTCTCATTCTTCTTTTCTTGTAGGAAATTGTACGTGATCTTTCCTACAAGTCAAATGCACCAATTTTATGATTATAAACATTTCATAATGCATATTCATAATGGTAAATTCTTATGCATAAAGATACAATCATGCAACTATTTTAGCCAATACAACATTCATCCATATCTCATGGAAACTTTCTAGATGCCTTCCATCTCTACCAAGACATCATTGATATTGGGCACTAATACAATATTTCAGTAAAGAGGTTTCATTATAGATAAGTAGAAATGGAGAGTTGTATAGAACCATGAGCTACTTACCTATCACATGCATATTAGTGGTATACTATCATAAATGCAAACATTCTATCATGCATAACACATCAAATAAATATAAACAAATGCATAACAAAACTATATCACGAAATGACAATTGAATAGTTATCTTTATTTTTTTCATGGGTAGACTCCTTCTTGAGCCTTCAGCTTCATCATCTTGATCATTCATAATGGCATCATTTCTTATCCAAATGATTAAGATGGATAAGAGGTTCTTCAAGAATTGAGTTCTTCATATTCCTCATCGCTTGAGGGATCTTCTTTGAATCGTGAGCGCTTAATATTTAGTTGCTCCCATCTTCTCTTTTATTATTATGGGTCGAGCTTCATCTTCTGTGTGCTCTTCCCAGAGTCTACTGAAAGTAATCACTTCCTTCTGGAACACATTCCTTGAATGAATGAATCCCATGATCCTAGGAGGCCATTCAAGGTGGTTATAACCATATCTTATTCTTCTTTGATTGCTTCGTCAAAGCATTGAACACTTCCTTTTGGTGTCTTCAAGGATGACACATGAGGGATGAGATGATGTTTAATAGAATCTTCAATGATTCTCTTGGATTTAGCCTTGGCCTCATCTCCCTCTAGCTCCTAGACCATTCTTACTGAAATACTAATCCAAGTCAATTTCTTCAAGGATCATGGAGTTCCTATACTTCTTCTGATTTATATTCTTCTCTTCAAAATAGCTTGGTTAAGGAATCAAACATCTCTTTAGGTGTACTTAGGGAAGACACATGTGGTATAAGGTGATCTTGTTAGCCTTGACCAAGTTCTTCTTGTGTAAGGCTTTAGCCTCATCTCCCTCTGGAACTGGAACCTCTCCACTTATGTAGGTGTCAATTCATTTTCATTAAGAACCAGTGAAAACTTATACTTCCATGCTCGAAAGTTTTCAGCTTCACCAAGCTTGTCATCAAGATGGTGTGATTAGTCATTTTGAAATGAGAACCTCAAATGTAAATAGTAAAAGATTAGATCTTACCGATTTGAGGTGTCTGTCCTGGTTCTGAATCTGGCTAATGTAGGGTTTGTCTGAGAAACCCTAATTTTCAAAACTTGGAATCTCAAACTTATGATTGGATAGAAACTTAGGCCTCTTCACTATCCAATGTACTCCTTGTTAGCACCCTTTATGTTGAACAATTGAAAAGGATATGATCAAGAAATGATAAAGGCATATATTAAAAATAGGTAAAAGGTTAGTATTTGTGAGTCTTTATCAAAATGCACACTTTGATTAATTTACTACACAATTGGAGGGTGTAGATTTGTGATCATGCAGATCTACGGTTGCAAACTGATCTGCTGGAAAAAGTTACACGAGAAAGAAGTTTTGACAGAGAGCGGAATGGGTTAACAAGATAAAAAAATCGACGGGCATCAGATAAAGAACAGTAAATCTATGGGCATAAGGTAATCCACGATGTGGAGATGCAAGGTTGAATGAAGAGAAAGGCTGGTGGAGTGCATGGAGTGGATTTGATCCAATGATCAAATAAGGGAAGAAATATTATCAACGGTTATAGTCTAATCCGGAGCTCAAACTTGTGAGATAATTAAAATGGATGAGCGGTAGCGGAATTCAAACCGCTTTCCACGTGGCGTTTTTTAGTGAGTTCTACTGAGGAAAGTGGTAAAGGAGAAACAACTTGTTGGGGTTCCTGGAATCATTATTCGTTGTATAAAAGGTGAGTTGACCAAGGTAAATTTTTTTTTTGCACGTTGTCGGTGAAAGAAAGAAGGGACAGTGCACCATCGTTTTTCAAAAGTCAATTTTTACATATCTGACAATTACCAGCTAAGACTTAAAACTCTGAGATTCTTGTTGAAGACTTATTTTCATTGTTTTATTATGGAGAAGGAGCAGAGTTCAGGGATATTGTGCAAGGTTTTGGATGAAAGAGAAGAAGTAGTTATTGATAGGGAAAGGAATGTTTTTTACTCGACTTTGTGAGTATGCAATGTATCAGTCACAAAGGAACGTTTATGGTAGTATAAGTTACAGGGAAATGATATCTTAAATGTCTGCAATTCCTTCTTGTGTTACTTTACTGTCAAACAAAACCTACCTTTCCCAGAATTCGTCAAATGGTGTGCAAACAGTTATTCATCTTCCGAAAGAGTTATTATGAGTCATACAACTTCAAAAATCCTCTGTAGAATTGATGCGAAATATGTTCGGGGGATGTTAATTCTGCTTCATAGTTTTCCTGTAAACCTTGAATCCTTCAATGAGCAAGTCCTGATTGAGTTGTATAAAAATTGCAAAACTAAAGTTAGATGTCAATTCTTGTCCAGTATTTTAAAAGTTGGTCAGTCGTTAGAGGGTTTATTTTTTCCATACAATGTCAGTATTTTCAAAGATGAAGTCCAATTGGTCATGTCAATGGTTAGTCAGGTTTTGGGTCTAGATGATGATAAGCATGTAAATGAAGTCATTTTGGGTTTTTTGCTAAGTATAGGTTCGACTGACCATGAATCCAATTTAGTCCATTGTTTCAATCTTGATGATTTTTTAGCCGAAGTAATCCATACCCAATTAGTTGAGTTTCCTAAAGTTAGGTTCTTCAGGTACCAGTCATATTTGTTGAACATGTTATTGTGTTCAAATGTGTCATAGTTATAGTTCTTATCTACCATGTTTTCTCCAGACCTTCCAAAACAGATCAACATGTTTGAGTTTGTGAATACAATTATGGCTGAAATATATAAAATGATTTTCGATGATGTCTTACCTAGGGTATTAGAAGACATGAGAATCATGTTGCAATCTTATTCAGAAGACAAAATAGGAGATTGGTTTTTGCACAAAGAATTTACTGTTATAAGAGTGTATGGGTTCACTGGAGAACCATACAGGTTACCTTCCTTCTTAACACCAAGAATATTTGCATTAGAGTTCATGAGATAAATGTTGTATGCAGAAGAGGAACACTTCGGAGCGTTTAAAAAATATTCTGATGTAAAATTCCCTCTCAAAGTTGGTCCTTTCATTTTTAAGAATAAAAGTGCTCTGTTAGTGATTGAGAAATTATTGGAAGTTATGGACTTTCAAAAAGAGGAAAAACTGAATTATGACCCACACCATATTATTTCTTAGAAAACGCAATTGAACAAAAACAAGCCATTTGATCATCAAATTATTGAGGGATTAGATAAAATGGCAAATCTATCTAATTTTGAAGAAAATGCAGAAGTTATGAAAGAAGGGATGACATAAGCTAATGAAGATAAGAGGGACAAATTGGTTGTAACAGTTCAAATGTCTGTTAATTCTAGTGTTATGAATAAAAGGACTCTTTCTGAAGCAGATGGCATGGAAGTAGATGCAGAGATTTCTAATAAAAAAATCAAAATGCATCCTTAGAATGAACTAACCATTTCAAAAGAAATATTTTCAGAATACTTAAAGAAAATGGTTTTGTTTCAAAAAAAGTCTGTGCAAATGCAACAATATTCTTTTAGAGATGAAGGTAAAATAGAGTCTAGTTCTCATTACAAATCTAAGGCATAGCTGATGTCGAGTTATGCTGATAAAGAAATGCAGTCATTGGAGGAAACTAAAAATCTGTTTCCACAGGTTAGAAAATTAATCAATAATAAAACTTGATTGATTTATACTCAGGATGTAAAGATAAATACCCTAAAATTTGTTATGGTAAAGTGATAAGAAGGTGTCTGAGATGGAGGTGAAGCTGGATAAAATTAGAATTCCCGATAAAATATAGCTCCACAAACAAACCGGAGATGTCATTTATTCTGATTTATTACATGCAACTGTGAAAGTTACTAGATTGCAATCTCTTGTAGATAAAATGGAAATTCAATTAAAACATGAGAAAGTTGAAAATAAGGCCAATTTGATTCAAATAAATAAGTTACAGGGAGATATCATAAGCTTAGGGACTGAACCAAATAATGTGCAAGCGACGAAGAAGATTCTGGAAGAGAAAGATTATACCATTCAAGTGTTGAAAAAGAAGCTCAAGGTCCCTAACACTGAACATGTTCAATCTTCAGAATTGTTTGCATTATAGGAAGAAAAAGAGAAGGTCTACTAGGAAATGATGGATTATAAAGGGAAATTATTGAAGATGCAGGAGGAAAAGGACAAGTGGGAAACAGAAAAAGCTGAGTTGATAACCCAGATTGCAAGGTTGAAAAAAGATCAAAATGATGAAAAAGAGGTTATGGAGGAATTTATGAATCAACCTTTCGTTGATATTGATGAAACCCTTGTTAATGTTGAAAAACCATTAAATGAATTTTCTGCACATACGTTACTAGTTCCCATGTCTCGGGTGAGTTTGAAGGAAGTGGAAATTAAAGGATTAAAGGATGAGAATGAAAAGACCAAGTCAGAATTAGCTAAAAGTATTGAAGAGAAGAATAAAACATGGAATGATAAGAGCCAATTACAGAAAAAATTCAATGAATTAAGATAGAGAAATACAGGAAAAGCTCCTTTACAGGGAGCTAAACATTTGATCTGGGATACTTTGTTTGTAGAAATCACTAAATTCAGACATTATTTAAATTTTAGCGATTATGAAAGTGCATTGGTAAATTTGGCTACTCAAAGATTGAAATTAGAAAATGAAACCATGGAAAAGAAATCTTTGAATACTGCTCATAATGCTATGAATTTCTTGAATTCTCTGACATATCAAAATCTGCAGGATATTGGGATCAAAGACAGGGTAGCAATTGCATTATGGGCGAAGAAGTTTATCAATAAACATCAACTTATGAAATTTGTGCAGGATAAAGCGAATCAAATGTCTTCTCAAATCAAAGATTTTAGGACGGTTTTTCAATTTTTTTTTGATGATGGTCTCCCTTCTTTTTGGGATGACGAAGGATGATTGTTTTCCCAGGAACAATATCATAGCTTATTGGTACAAAATCACATGGATCATTCTAAATTTGAAAATTTAGTCAAAGGATTAACAGGAAAGGTCATTGTTGAAAAGGTTTTTAGTTATTAAAACAGGATTACCAGCTGTGTCTTATGAACCTTATGTGGATTTGGAGGTGTCAATAAGAGAGATGACAGAGTATGAATCTCCAAATATAGACCAGTGGAAAATTATGGAAAAAATTGGGAAAACCAAATACATGTTACATTCATAAAGACAGGTGTTGCAGTTTCGGGAAGCTATTTGTTCGTGATGCCTTACAGTTATGGATTTTGCTATAATCAAGCAATCTGATATTTCAAACAAAGCATGTAATTATTATTCCTAGTTATTAGGAAAATGGTTACAAGAAACTTATGATTAACAATTAGTTGGTTTTTGACGTTCTTGGAAGAAACTATTTTGTATATATTTGAATTTTATTGATGTATCAAGGGTTGGAACCCATAATATTGGACTGATGTTTTTGTGAGAAACTTTTTGAATAAAATTACAGAGCTGAATGTTGGTTGATCTTCAAATATTCATGTGTTCTTTATGTTACAATCTGTGCTCTCTTTCCTTATGAATGTTTTCTAAGTGTTTACCTTCTATTATGTTTTCTTTCATGTCTAAAAGCAGTGTTTAATAGTTTCAGAATTCATACATGTATGCTCTGTCTATTGTCTCAGATATTCAAAAACATTTCTTCTAAATTTGATATGGAATTCATCCTGTGATGCTCTATATTGATGGACTGTTCATGTTTCTTTCTTATTGCCTGAAAATCAATGAATGACTGTAGCTCAATAATTATCTTGCCTTTGTTGAAATTCTAAGTAGGAAGCTTTGTATTATCTTCATCTATTTTGACTCCATAGCCCAATGGTTATATGTTTTATTTCAACCATCTGCATAACTTAAAATTGTTGACTCCAATATCTGGCCTTGTTTAATTTGCATTTGAGAGATCCTTTTCTGGAAAGAAAAGCCAGTTTGTTTCTAAAAGTGGTTTTGTTGTTACCTTGAGATTACCTTTCACAACCTTACGTATATTTTGAGTGATAAAAAATTGGCATCATTGTCGGGGAACGAAAGTGCAAATAATCCCTGGGAAGAACAACAAATATTATAATGGATCAAGAAAAAGATTTCTGTGGGAAAACATAAATTTTTGTGAGTGAAGAAGGTTGCATATTTTCCTTGGTGACTCCCGTTTAAATTATATCAAGATTTAAAAAGACATCCTGGCTTCGAAAAGACATACACGAGGTAATTCTGATACTGAAGTTTTACGAAGTTTGGAAGATCCAAAAAATTTGTTTATAAAAAGAGGCAAAGAAAAGATAGATATTTCTCTGTTTGGTGCATTGTCTTCTCAAGTTTTTCATAGCACTCTTGATCAAGAATGAGAAATTAATGTCGAAAAGGGTTTGTTGAAATATAAATCTGAGTCTGATCTTAAAAATATTGAATTCAATCCTCATAGATTAGAATCCTATTTACTTGATTCTCTTTGGAGAGATCTTCAACAGCCTGCGAAGGTTGAAGAAATACCTATTGTTCAAACCATTGAAAATTCCTCAGTTCATCCAAATCCACCTAGACCCATGGCAGCTAGATTTGCTCCTTTACATTTTCCTATTGTATTCCATGACCTTCCCCAAAATTATTCCCTGAGAATTTCTTTATTTTATGGAGAGGGAGGTATAACAACAAAGCAACATGTGGAAAATTTTGAATATTTTATTGACTTGGAGGAAGTTGATTATGTAGATGTTAAAATGAGGTTGTTTTCTCAAAGCCTATTAGGGGAAGCAAAGAAATGGTTTAAATATTTGCCAGCTGCATCCATTCTGACATTTCAAGCTTTTCAAAATGCATTTCTAGAAAGGTGGGATGATAAACAAAGCCCTTTACAGCTTATGTCCCAATACAATAATCTTAAGAAAGGAGGTTTTAAATCTATTCATGAATTTTCAAGTAGCTTTATGAGAGTCTATAATTCCATCCCAGATGATATAAAGCCTTCTGCAGTTGCTACTAAAATTCATTATGCTAAGGCCTTTGACAATGACTTTGCATTTTCATTAAGGGAGAGAAAGTCAGTGAGTCTTGCTGCTATGTTCACAGATGATTTAGAAGTGGAAGCAAATATGATGGCAAGTGGAAAGATGAAACAATGAGATATTGATAGGAGGAAAATCAGAGAAGAAAGCATGCCTTCTTCTTCTTCTTCTGCCAATGATATTAAATTTGAAATGATGTTAAAACAATGGAGAAGTTAATGGATAGATTGACTATAGACAATAGATCATTTAATAGAGAACAGGCTAAACCTCAAATCAGAAATCCAAATTTTAGAAGTCCAAATCCTCCTCTGCCTCCACAAAATAGGCAGAGAGATATGAGAAATACAAGTAATCAAGAAGAACAACAGATTCGACCACCTTTTCCTGAGAATTATGTGGTTGACGCAGAATATCCCGCTAAAAATGAAATTCATCTTTTCGGGGAATTGGATTCCAAGATATACCGCACTGAAGAAGAACATCATATGTTTGCACAGGAAGATGGTAATAATGATTTTGAGAAGGAATCAGAGCAATATCAGAGAGGTTATTTGCATGCTATGGATGATGTACAAAGGAAGATTAGGTTGAGAAACAGAGATGTTGTTGTAAATAAAGGGAGGCCAGATTCAAACCAGCCTTCCACTAGTTCATTAAATATAGAGAAGGGAAATGAAATACAAAAAAATCCTGTTGTGAATAAAGAAGTTGAAAATAAAACAGAAAAAACAAAAGAAATGAAACAAATAGCACCAGCAGATGTAGAGAAAGTTACTTCTATCTTCAATCTATAGAATGAACTTTCAAAGTTGAATATTTCTATTCCTTTTAATGATTTGTTTAGGAATAATGAATACAGGGATACGATAACAAAAATGGTTAAAGGTCAAGGGAAATTTCAATCAGATATTTTAGAATTGACAGATGATAATCCCACTATTTCATTTGGGCCAAAAGTTGAAAATATAGATGATGAAGTGGTTCCTCCATTTTATTTGTGTTTGAATGTGCATGATATGGTTGTACATAATTCCATGTTAGACTCAGGTGCATCACACAATTTAATGCCTAAAGGAGTGGTGGAAAGTTTGGGGTTGGAAATTACGAGGCCATATAAAGATTTGTATTCCTTTGATTTTAGGAGGGTGAAGTGTCTTGGTTTGATTAAAGATATGGTGGTATCCTTAAATAAATTTCCAGCCAAAACGGTAGTGATGGATGTTGTAGCAGCAGACATCCCACCAAAATTTGGAGTATTGTTATCAAGGTCTTGGACTTCAAAGTTAAAGGGTAGTTTACCAATGGACATGTCATATGCCACTATTCCTGTCCAAAATGGGAGTAGAAGGTTATACAGTGAGAAGAGAACACCTTATGTAGTAAGCAGCCAAGATAGACCTGATATTCATCATATATATGCCATTGATACTTATTTGGGCTCTTCTATTTTCTCTAATGATACGGTTCCATGTGATCTAGAGTCTACATTGCAAATTAAATTTGAAAAGAATGAAGAAGGAGTAAAGGAGCAAGATGTTTTGGAAAAGAAATAGAAAAGAGATGCATTGTGGACCATGTATTTTGATGGGTCTGTGGAAAAAGTTGGTGTTGGTGCTGGTGTATACATAATTTCTCCTATCAGGGATTTTAAAGCTTTATCATGTAAATTAACATTTGAATGTACAAATAATGTAGCTGAGTATGAAGCTTTATTACTTGGGTTGCATGCATTGAAATATTTGGGAGCTTAAAGAATACGAGTTCTGGGAGATTCAAAGTTTGTAATAAACCAGGTGAATGACAGTTATCAAACAAGACATCCCTAGATGAGGGCTTATAGAAATGAAGTATGGGGCATGTTTGGTAACAATTTTATAGAACATACAATTAAGGTGGTTCCTAGATATGAAAACATAGTAGCTGATTCTTTGGCAGTTGTTGCTGGTAAATTTAAAACTCCAAGTGCTGGTCAAAGGGAATACCAAGTGGATATTGTAAATACACCATCCATACTTGATAATTCTAAATATTGGTAGGTATTTGAAGATGATATGCAGATAAAAATATTTTTAGAATTATCTGGGAAATTTGTGAATACTCATATTGATGGTGAAAATGATAATTGTGAAAATTTCCAAGATGCTGAAGAAAGTGAAGAAGAAATGATTAATACTGAAAAATTAAAGGGAACTCTAGGAGGAAAGGATATCATTCAATTAAAAAGTAATTTTATCCAAAGGGGTTTGATTCCCTTAGAGAAGTTTTTTTTATCAAAATGATGTTGCAAAAGATCTAAAAGTGAAACCTGCTAACAATGCTATTGAGGATAAAAATATTGGTACTGAAGAAAATCCAAAGATTGTGAAGCTGTCTAAAAATCTAATTGCCAAAGAAAAGGAAGAGTACGTGAACTTGATGAAGAAATATACAGATGTATTTGTCTGGAGTTATGAGGATCTCAAGGAATATGATACTTCAATAATACAACATACTATTCCAATCAAACCTGGAGAAAAACCTTTCAGACAGAAACTCAGAAGGATAAATCCAAAGCTGTTGCCAGTTATTGAGAAGGAGATCAAAAAATTGTTTGATGCCAAAATTATTGTAACTTTGAGATTCTCAAGGTGGGTTGCTAATTTGGTTCCTGTCAGAAAGAAAAATGAAGAAATAAGGCTTTGTATAGATTTCAGGAATTTGAATAAAGTCTCAATGAAAGATAATTATCCCTTGCCAAAGATGGATCATATTTTGCAGAAAGTGGTCAGAGCAGAAAGAATTTTGACTATGGATGTTTTTTCAGGGTATAATCAGATCAAAGTGTTACCTGAAGATCAAGAAAAGACTTCTTTTGCCACACCATTGGGCACTTTTGTGTATGCGAAGATGCCTTTTTGTTTGATGAATACAAGGGCTACCTTCCAGCGTGCCATGGATATTTCTTTTGCAAGAGAAATAGGTAAATTTGTGGTAATTTATATGGATGATATCACGGTTTTTTCAGGGTATAATCAGATCAAAGTGTTACCTGAAGATCAATAAAAGACTTCTTTTGCCACACCATTGGGCACTTTTGTGTATGCGAAGATGCCTTTTTGTTTGATGAATACAAGGGCTACCTTCCAGCGTGCCATGCATATTTATTTTGCAAGAGAAATAGGTAAATTTGTGGTAATTTATATGGATGATATCACGGTATATTCAATATCTGTCAGGGAGCATATTCACCATTTGGAAAAAGTTTTTATAAAATGCAGAAAATTTGGTATATCATTGAATCCAAAAAAATCAAATTTCGCATTAGAGGAAGGGAAGTTATTGGGTCACATAATTTCAAAATATGGAATAAAGATTGATCCGGATAGAGTCACTGCAATCTTGAAGTTAGGAGAACCAAGAAGCAAAAGGGAAACACAATCATTCCCGGGGCAGTTAAATTTCTTGAGAAGGTTTATTCCTAGTTTTGCTTAAATATTAATGAATATCACAAATATGCTGAGAAAGGGTCATGAAATAAAGTGGACAGTAGAGGCTAAGAAATCTTTTAAAGAAATAAAACAAGCCATTTCAGAAGCTCCTGTGCTGGTGGGTCCAAACTTTAATAAATATTTCTTAATATTTTCATATGCTTTAGAACATACTATTGTTGTAGTTTTGTTATAGAAGAATAATGAAAATGTGGAGCAACCTATAGCCCTTTTCAGTAAGATGTTGAGAGATGGGGAATTAAAATATGGCATTATGGAGAAATAGGCATATGCTTTGGTTAAGGCTTTAAAATATTTCAAGTTATATATTCTTCATTCGCATATAATTGCTCATGTTCCAACTAGTGTGGTAAAAGGAATTCTTACACAACCTGATCCAAAAGGAAGAAGAGAGAAATGGATAGAAAATTTATTGGAAAATGATATAGAAATTAGGCCCACCAAGTTGATTAAAGGGCAAGGACTCGCAAAAATGTTGACAGATTCAAATTATGAATCTTTACAGCTTAATTTCTTATCCAATCAATCTCATCAATTGGACACTGGGGTGGAGGTGATGATTGATTTCACTACATCTTCATGGTATTCTGATATAGTTCATGTTCTTCAAAACTTACAAGCTTCTGCAGGATTAAGTAAAACTAGAGCAAGATCTGTGAAGTTGAAAGCTGCTAAATTCTATATTTTAATTCAATATCTTTATTAGAAGGATCCTAGGGGTGTGTTACTTAATTTCCTTCTGGAAACTGAAGCCCAACAAATAATGAAGGAATTTCATAAAGGAGACTATGGGGGACATCACTCTTGGAAAGTGACAACAAACAAAATTTTGAGAGCTGGTTTTTATTGGCCATCATTATTTTTGGATGTGTATAAAGAAACTAGTACATGTCACCAATGCCATATTTTTAATGGAAAGAGAAAGGTGATCCCACTTCCTCTTAATCCAATAACAGTAGAAGCTCCTTTTCAGCAGTGGGATTTAGATTCTATTGGAGAAATAAACCCAAATTCTTCAGGACAACATAAGTGGATTTTAACAGCTACAGACTATTTCACGAAGTGGATTGAAGCAATACATACTAGGAGAGATACTGAGACAGTGATTATGGATTTTCTTGAAGAAAATATAATGGCTAGGTTTGAGTGTCCTAGAAGAATTGTGACTGACAATGCAGCTACTTTTAAGTGCAAAAAGATGATTTTTTTTTCATAAGTATCATATCAGTCTAAATCATTCAACTGCTTATCATCCACAGGGAAATGGACTCGCAGAATCTTCTAATAAGAGTTTAGTAAGAATTATCAAGAAATTATTAGAAGATAACAAAAGAGCTTGGCATACCAAGCTTAAGTATGCTTTATGGGATGATAGAACTACTACAAGGGAAATTGGAATGTCTCCTTTTCAATTGGTGTATGGAACTGAAGTCATTTTTCCAGCATCGTTGGGTGTACCAGTTATGAAATATTTTCAGGAACAACAGGACGAACCGAACCATATGCAGAGAAGAATAAACCAAATTATTGAATTGGAGGAGCAAAGAAATAAAGCTTATGTTAAAGTGGAGATACATCAAGAAAAAATGAAAAATACCTTTGATAGAAGGTTGAAAGAAGAACAGTTCCAAATTGATTACTTGGTATTAAAATGGGATGCTCCTAGGGAAGATAAGCATGGAAAATTTGACCACATGTGGGTAGGTCCTTATGTTATTGCAGGTCAAAGAGGAGAAAATGCATTCATTATGGAATATCAAAATGGGGTTTTGCTGGATAGTGGCCCTGTTAATGGAAGATTTTTAAAACACTACCTATCCTAAGGCAGAAGGTAAAATTTGTACCCTATTTTTTTAAGTATTTATCAAGACTATTTATGTATTTTGTAAGTATTTTGTCCTCATCATCTCCAGACTATTTAACCCTAAAGAGAAGAGGATATCGAAAGACATGAATGCTGCCTTGCAGCAAGAGGGTATTAGATATTGGTTCCTAGTGCATAAGTATTCAGTTATCAGGGTATATGGTTTTTCGGATGCCCCTTTCATGCTACCAGTTTACCTAACTCCCTCAGTATTTGCACTATAATTGATTAGGCAAAGCATTTCTGATAATGAGGATCATTTTACTGCTCATAGGAAGGACTCTTGGATCAAATACCTTATTAATTTTGAGCCCTTCATTGTGAAGAATCCAACAACGTTACCAATGGTGGATAAAGTTTTGAAGGGCATGAACTTTCAGGTGACTCATGCATAGAATTATGATCCTAAGGGGATCATTTCCCAGAGGAGAGTCCAGGTGCAGAGGTCACTCTTTAATCACTCCATGATCCCCACTTGTACCAGGAGGAAATTTCTCTTGCCTATGATTTGGAATAGACTCTTGCAGAGAAAATTCAGGCTCCTAAAGAAGTGCAAGGTAAGCTCCTAGCTACTCCCTTTCCCCTAAACAGTGATGGTAGAAGAAGAAGGCCTTGGTTAGAGGTGGAGGATATGGAATGTGATGAACAAACCCCTGACAGGAAGCCTAGGATAGGTGTAGAGGAGGACATAATCAACCTAGAGAAGGAGTTTAATTTTGATTCTGATTCCCTCAAGACAATAATAGAGGAGGATCTTGTTTCAGTAAACCCTGTTGGGGGGGAGGTTGCAAATTAGATGGTGATCATGTAGCCACTAGAGGTTGTAAATCTAGCCACTGCACACTCAGAGAGAAATCCCCCAAGAAACACACAATCAATGAAGAAAGGGGGTGAGGAGTCTCTACTCAATTATTATAAGTATTATTTTGCCTCTGTTGTTGAAGGGAAATTTGAGACCGAAAAGAAATTGTTGAGCACCTATGGGTATCTCAAAGAGAAATCCAAGCTTGAGACTCAAAAGTAGTCCAATGACCTAAGGAATCTATCAGGAAGCAAAGTCTCTTTCACTCCTGCTAAGAATATTACGGCAAACTCCCTAAACCTAGCCATCACTAATGAGGAAGGAGTTTCAGATATTGAGTTCAAGATGGATCAGTTCTCAATCCCAGATAAGATTGTAGTCCATAAGGGAGTTAGTGATCTCATATATGCTTATCTGACTAAGGAGGCATTAGCCCATATGAGGTCCCAGCAAAGGGTGGTTAAACTGGATACCCAATTGAAGTATAGGAAAATGAAACAAACAAGTCCTGGAACCTGAAGTTGAAACTCTTGCGTGACCAAGTGGTAGACCTAACAACACAGAGAGCTTTACAACAACCCCTTGTATCTGAGAATCCAGTGGCAACAGAGTAGCCTATTTTACTAGCTAAGTTGTTGGCCAAGATACATGCTTACAAAAATAAAACCAAGACACCTATGAAAGACATCCAACTACCTCCTTAGACTGTGCAGTTACAAGGGGATATTGAGACATTGCAGCATGAAGTTTTGGATCTGAAAGGCTTCCTTGCTGTGTTGGAGGCTGACAAGCACATATGGGAAGAAGAGAAGCAAAAGATGCAAATGAGAATTGATGAATTAAATGAATATAACATCCCTGAGGATAGATCACTCGCTTCTTTGTTGATCAAAGATATGTATGACATGTCTGTGAAGGACCTAGAAATCACTCAATTGATGGAGGCCAATCAAGAGCTTAAGGAAAGGATCATTGGTAAGGAAAGTGAATACTTTGCTAAAGAGATAAAGACACTCAAAGAGAAGGCATCTAGGTTTGAGGAAAGGGTCATAGGATAAATTCCCCTGCAAGGGGCTAAACATTTGCTCTGGGATGCAATGATAAAGGAGATTCCCTCATTAGGAAAGCATTTGGTCATGGTGTATGAGCATAAACATGATACTATGGTAGAAGGAAGAAGATGTAAATCCATAAAGGAAAGTCTAGCACAAAGTACTAGGGAGGAGGCCCAAAAGGTGATTGTTGTTCTAAACTCAGCCTCTGGGGAAGGACTAATTTTCCTAGGGATTACTGACATGATAATAGTTCTGGTGGCCGCAAGGAGGATGACCACAAAGCACAACATGTTGCAGAATGTAGTTTCTAGGATTGACACTATTCATCAAGGGGTAGAAAAGTTCAACAAATTGTTCTAGCCCCTGCTTCAGAAAGGGTTTCCTGAGTTTTGGGGTCCAGAGGGGAAACTGATCCCTCAGAGAAAATATGTCAAATTGTTGAACCAGACAAGACTAAACCATGCAAATTTTGAGGGTATGAATGGTGGGCTAAAGGGAGAGATAATCATCGATAAACTCAGCGAGGACTTTGAGCTGCTGGCTTAATTCAAGACTTTCAAATAAGATCTCCCTACTATTAGCCATAGCCCCCTAATTGACCTGGATGTTCTCCTAAAGGAGCTATTTGAGATGTCCACCCCTACAGATCAGCAGTGGAAAGATATACATAGACTGAGAAATCATCATCCAGGAAGGCATGCCAGTAGCCAAGTCAGTTGTAGTATGTTAAAAATATGCTCGGAGATGTCATTTTCATCAAGCGAGCCAAAAATCCCTAGATGTCGAGATTTCCCTTTTTGATTGGTCACGCGGAGCACAACGTGCCTTCCTGAGATGTTTTTTGGGCATGGCACATCTGCCATGTCAGAGTTTGTTAGGATTTAGGATGTACTTTTGGGTTTGATTCCCGCAAGTAACTAATTTTGATGCCCTATTTCGAGATACGTCTCGAGGGTAAATTGCACTATAAATGTAATATCTATAGAGGAGGAAGGATTTGAATTTCATTTCCGAATCCTCTGTGCTTGGATTGTAGCTCTATAAGCTTTCTTGGAAGTGTTAATAAAAAGTGTTTCTTTAAGTTTATGAGATTCATCACAATGTTCATATTTAGTTTGAGTTTCCTATTTGCGCCATTCTCATATGTGTAAATTATGCTAATGCTTTCTAGTTGTATTCAAGGAATTCATTTTATTAAGTGCTCCTTTCATCAGATATAGCATTCGTAATGTGTCTGTAATGATTGTTGTGGAATTTTTCCATGTTAGATGCGTCATTTTTGTCATTACCCTTATTAGTGTTTTTGATAAAGGTGTTTTCAAGATATTCATCCATAGATAGGTGCCTCTTGTTGCACAGGAATTTTTCTCCTTTCTCCTATCACCACTTGAAGATATTTGACTGAATATTACACTCACTTTGCCTCGGATTACAAAAGGAAAATCATTGCTCATTATTTGCTGTAATATCCTTGAATGATTTAGGCTGTGACTCCATTTCCCAATGGTATTTGATATATGTCTATCTTGCAATCTTTAAATTTAAAAACAAATTTGTTCCCTATCAAACAGATAGCCTTCTGAAGGCTTGCTTAATTCCAAATTTATATGTGAATGTTCATGTGACAAAGAGAGAGACCTCTCTGACTGTAAAGGCTAGCTTACAGTCGAAATCTTGGTTTGAAATGGCTACCCCAATGATTCTCCTACCAAAACCATAGAAAAATTATTGGGTGATAGCAAGTACTGTTACGGATAAAAATTCTTATGGGTACCACAACAGACAAAGTGACTTCATAAATCAATCCTTTCCTATATGCAACAGAAACCAAATATCTAACACTAAAGGATATCAATTTGTACCTTATTTCGGACGGTTGATGTAGATCCCCGTTGAGCTTTTCCACTCTCGCTTGTATTGATAAATTGCTATCTCAACACTTAGCAAACAAGACAAGCATGCTATATATAATTGTGTTAGACCTACTCTAGCATATATAATCAATAACATATAAGCATTTAAAAGCATCCATAGATCAAATAATCATTTAAATACACATTATTGGATAGGAAAAGATATTTCTATTGATATAAATCAGAGATTACAATAGTGAAAACCTCTGTCGGCACGTCTGCGAATCGGAGAAACTGAGTCCCCCACCTAGGCCTCCACCACTTCAATCCTCCATCTCTCGATAGGAAGCTCACAAGAAAAGGAAATCTTGGGAAGAACACAAAGTGCTCCAAGGGACAAAGCGATGCAGACTCAAGTATAAGCTCCGGCAACAATGGACTATAGTTTTCTTGTTCTTCAATTCCTCCCCTTTCAATGTATCCAAAGGGTTCCTTATATAGTTCTTCAATGGGGTAATCGAAGGTCAAATCCGAGTGATCTCAAGGCATATAGAAGGCCAAGAGACAAGTGACTCGGAGCCACATCAAGGAAAACTCCAAAATCATTTGGCCTTTTGCACACATCCTGATGTATGCGGGTTTAAGGGTCAAATCCGCGTATATACGCGAGAAAGGAATTAAAAGTCGCGTATGGAAAATAATGCATGTTTTTAGGGATGATCCTGGAAACATCAAAGGTACAAAAATGGTCCATGAGGTCTAAAGAGATTGCAAAGGGACAGGGAAGGCCATAAAGGTGTGATCCACCATGTGTGGTAAAATCAGCTGTAACAAATGCCCCCTAATGTGTGAGGTCCGAGGGGTCATACGATGGCCGAAATACATTATAAGTCCATCCTAGAAGTGGAGTGATGAAGAACCCAATGGAAGAACCATCCATCCAATCAGTAAAATAAAATGATCAAACTCTGTACATAACTGCAAGTAGATGTAGCAGTCCCATATACATAAGAGTACAATGGCCATGAATATGCATGATACAAAATATGACATGTGTGGTCATCGCCACGTATAATATAGATAGATCAATATCTCCATGATGAAGATATACAAAGGATCATGATCTCCATGAAGGATGAAGATATATAATGGATCAAGATCTCCATAATGGATGGAAATACCTAACATACACTGGAATCAAGTCACGAGAGCTAAAATCTCATGAACACTAGCACGATCAAGGAGGTAGCATATATGAGATGCCACCAATCTGGAAGGTCTTCTACATAATCCCCTATGAGTACATGTCCTACTTTGTGAATAGAGGTGTTGAGGTCGAACATAGTAGTCCATCGTCTGATTACCAGTCATTGATGTATACTGTTAACAGACGCGAGATCACCCACCAATATTGAAAATGGCAATCAAGGTACTAGAGTGCAAACTAACAAGTGTGAATAAATGTGTTGAGGTAGAACACTTGAGAGAATCCATCGATCAGGGGACATTGATGTATTCCCAAAAAATTTCAATGGCAAGAGAACCTACCACTGATGACTGCAAGTCTCAAGGCACTCAAAAATGACTCTAGATTCCTATCCCAGAATAAATGATCTGAAGTCGATGGGATGAAATCCGCTGGAAGGAGGGCATTAAGGCATATCCCATCATCCAACACGAGGTACTCAACAAAGCTGCATAATGTGGAAGGACTCAATCATAATGTGTGCGAACCAGTAATGATAATGGGAATGGCCGATATGAAAAGTCAAGAGAACTGAGGGCCAACTCAGGCTTCAACTTCCTTCGAACAAGAGCATAAAGGAAAATGGTGACTGAATGTAGGCAGCATAGACTTGATATACAAAACTGGGACATCTCTGTGACACAGGAGGCATCGAAAAAGGCTCCATCGGGATTGGAAGCTTAACCAGTTGGTGGAGATAAAATCATAGAAATGAGTACGGCTCCTAAAGTCAAACTATGAACCCAACCAATGGATGTGATATACAGTGCTCTATTCGAAGGCGACACGACTCAACTGCTGCCAAAGATAACATCTTTTCTTGTCCGGCTTTTTGGTTTTTTGATTTTTTTGGACTTTTTCAAATATTTTGAAAAGCTTGAAAAAGAATAAAAGTGCATTATAGTTATAGACTAGGAGGAGACGAGTGTCAAATGGGAAAACAAACTAGTTCCAAGCAGCAGAACATACCTATGCTCAATGCAAGGACACATGTGTAGGATAGCGACACTCGGGGGAAAGTCCCCTCTTGGTAAAAATAGGGAATCAAGCTACGAAGGATATACAAAATGGCTTTGCCTGGATAGACATGATACAAGCTCGGGCTATATGGTTGATACTCAAAGTCAGGGAAGCCAACATAAGGCTCAATAAGGCAGACAAAGCTCATGATAATGCAATTACAACTTGACATAAGGGAGTCTGGGGGAAACAGGCTAGCAAAAAGATCAAGAGGAGTATGAGGCTCTTGCAAAAAGACATGGTTATACTATACAATGGACTCCCACACCATAAAATACAAAATGTCGGCATGGGCACCAAATGCAAACAAGGAGCTAACTAGGGCACCCATGTAAGGTCAAGCTCTACCATTCACACCATGTCACTTCTAAAACAGCAAGAAGGTTTCGTGACAGGATAGAATGGGTTCGTACTTAAGGTTATAATGAAACGGTCATAAGGTCATGCAAAATACACATGGAGGTGAAATCTAACCTATATGCCAGTTTAAACATCATACATGAAATCAGCACGAACGAGTCAAAACAATGGTCGAAACGATGCTCAAAACGGTCTCCTACATCATCAAATTAGTCCAAAATGGTCCAAAATGGTCAGAAACAGTACAAAACTATAGAAAGATTGTAAAAATTTTCAAAATTTTGAAAAAATTTCTATAAATAGTAAAAAATTCAAAAATTACATATCATTTGAAATTTTTACCCAATTGAGCTCAGAACTTCAAACGCGAATTCTGGGAGTTTCGTCCGGCGAAAATCAACACCGTTTTTTCCAGGTAACTTCCCATGCCCTACTTTTCCATTTGAATGTAAAGTTTTTCAATTTCCACGGTCAAAATCAATTTCTAGGCCGGTCTAAGATGGTCGTTTTGGCCCATGCCGAAATCGGGGCTTTTTCTGCATATAGGGCTGGCTATATGCAGAAAAAACGCCCAAACCCATGTACATATGCGGTTGTTTTGCAAACAGTCACATATGCGGTCATGCTTATGGTTTTTTAAGGCAAATATTGACCAAAACATAATTCGAATGTGTAAGATGGTTCTAGAATGGAGGGAGAGAGAACATGGGGATGTAGAAGAGGCTGTTCATGGCGATCTGATGGCTCAACAAGTTCTCCGTGCATGTGGGCTATATAAGTTTTGGTGTCTTGGAAGCTTGAGATCCAAACCAAGACTGCTGCAGATGCTAGTAGACAATTGGGATCTTGACTCAGAGTCCTTTCAGATCGACGGGATGTTCCTCACTATAGAGGTGGAGGACATATATTTCTTTACTGGATTGTCCCGACGGGGAGAGGTGGTGAACCTACGCTCTCGCGGGCCCAGAGGTGGCCTCACCATTGATGAGTACATTGTTGTATATTGTTTTCTGGACATGAAAAATGTTGGGAGTCAAATCCCGACAAACTCCATACAAGTGCTGGGGTTGAAAGCCATACTATTGGCACTCGGTAGGATAGCCAGTTTAGCATCACTCCACCAGGACTCATGACCATTGATGTTCTATGTAGTGGAGTGCATGAGACCTATATTTTATGACTAGAGCACTGTGTTGTTGAGAAACATGAAGCAGCAGCTCAGTGACTACAAGATGGGTAAGGTACAAAACTTCGGTTTCGACAGTATACTCAGCACGTTCTTCTTTGAGCGTGTTCTGGGGCTAAGCCCTAGAGCTGATGTTCCTCCTCATGGGGTTCAAGATTTGGCCCAACTACATTGGGTAGATGCGATGTGTAGACTGGGCAGAGGTAGGGTGTCTAACCCCTACCCAACTGATTTCTTTCCATGGTGGCGGCGGCAGATAGTTTCCATCGATGATTACCCCTATGCGGGGATAGATTTTTGGGGAGATCCCGACATACCCCTACCACCAGGAGCAGCATACGGTGACATTGGTAACAAATCCCAAACCTCTTTTTAAAGTTTTTTGAATTATTTAATTTTTTTGTGTTTTTTGATATATAGACTCAAAAGACATGTTTTTGTGTGATGACACATAGTGACGATCTGTCATATGTTTCCAAATGTAGGAACATAGCGACCTGACAGTTTCCCTCATCATAGATGGAGGGGAAGAGGAGATGACATCATGGGTGTGGATGCAGAGCAGACACTCCAAAGCATCCACACAAACTTTGTGCGGTTGACACATAGAGTACCCATGGCGCAAGTCGAGGACTTGCCTGAGGCCATGCAGCATCAGGTGGTGGGTGTACCATGAGCATCGGTGCGATTATTTCGACGGCTAGCTAGAGCCATGGTGTCCTTCCATGATCAAAACCCCCCTCCTCCTCCATAGGCTTAGATACCCGGGAGTGACTCATTTTTGTACTACCATGTATTATATTTTGGTGGCTCGAAAGCCCCATTTTTGTATTATGAGACTTATGTATTATGATGTCACTTTTTAGATGTTTAATGAAAAACTTTTATGATGATCGATTTATTTATTTACATGTGTAAAAATGTATGTTTGTGATGTGCTTATGGTCTATGAAACAAATGCCAATCTAACACATAGTTAGCATATGAGTCAGCAACTTGATTATAAATTCTTGGAACATGTATGTATGTTATGTTGTCAAATTACCGTTCTAACAATCTCACATGTAAGAATCTTCATAATAATGTTGGATCCATAACATGATACAAGCCATTAATCTATGACACTATTAATTGTGAATCAAGACGTACCTCAAGAGAGAGAACACCATGTGAAATGACATCCCATAAAAGCTCAATAATGGCACTATACTCAGCAACATTGTTCAAAGAGAGCTGAAAACATACACCTCCTGAAGACAATACCTGACCCATAGGAGTATAAATCACCCAAGCAGCAGAGGCTGAGTGTTGAGTGTGATGGCTAGCACCATTAGTGAATCCTATATAGGCGGAAGACTCCATTGATATCTGCCATAAGAAACGAAAGCTAATCAACAAACCTGATCACCATAAGAAAAACCTAACTATGCAAAAACTATACAATAATATACAATAATAATCCCTGGCTGAATATCATGCATAGTATTTTTGAAGATAGAGCCCATTTCCAGGATCCGCCAAGGCTGTCCCTTCATAATCCACTATCTCATAGGCGCCCTTCTCTAACACACGTTTGACAACATAAGGACCATGCCACATGGGATTAAAATTTCCTGCCCCCAAGGGTTCTTTAGCTTGATCCCACAAAAGTACCAAATAACCTTCACTAAAATTCCTCGAACAAACAGACTTATCATATTGGACCTTAACGCGACACTTATTTACTTCTAGAGCCACTAAGGCATCTCGATGCTTCTCTAAGTGGACCAAATGTTCCTCCAATGCGGAAGTGTTTGGTAAAAGTTCTATGGCTAGCTTCAATGAAGGGATTTTGCATTCAACCAGCAAGACAAACTCCACTCCATGTACAAGCTGATATGGAGAAAAATCGGTGGCAGTCTTAATAGTGGTCCTATAAGCCCACAAAGCAGGATATAACATGATATACCAATTGGTCTTTCTTTGTGCGATCGTTCATTGGAGAATGGACTTAAGTAATTTGTTCACTACTTCAACCTGTCCATTTGCTTGAGGGTAATAAGAAGAGGAATGCTCCTACTTATACCCTAACTGTGAGGCCAACTCTTCCATCATTTGATTCTGAAAGTTCCTACCATGGTCAGTGACAAGCTCCTTCGGAATACCGAACTGAGTAATGATCTGGTTGAATATGAAATGCACGGCTATCTCACTCTCGGATTTAACTATGGGCATAGCCTCAGCCCATTTCATGAAATAGTCAATAGCCACTATAATATGATGATGCCCCCTAGCTAAAGGTAGGTTGCAATCCATGAATTCAAGCCCCCACTTAGTGAAGGGACTATTAATTCTTGCACATGATCTAGGAACTAGGAATCAAAATCATCAAAGAATAATTAACAAATACTCATGAATTGGAAATAATCGGAACCAAAAATGGTTTCCTCTCTGTATATTTAATAAACAATAAAGGGTTACAATTCCAATGCTAAGCAATGGCTTAACTCCATGAAGAATTCGAATACCTAAGGAGACAATTTGAATTTAGTGAGTGAGTCTAGCTTAACTGACTCTCAACCATGCAATCTCACTTAGTTAACCACTTGACCAAAACCCTAACTGAAGTCGGAGTGCAATAAATGATTGAATCTCAACTGAAGGAGATTAAACACATGTAATAGCAATCCAATCATCAAGTGCTAGTGCTCCATGACTCCAATGAACCCTGATGAGGTTAACTGAAGCTTAACTGACCATTAGACATTGGTGGAGGTGCCCTGTTGACTCCAGATCATTAAATAATCATTAAATAATATATTTAATGACTGGAGGCACCTTAACTGACTGTAACTGACTGGTTGAACCACCAGTTAGCAATTAGGTGCATTAATGTCACACAGATCACTCCTGGAGTGCTCCAGTTAGCCTCCTTGACTGTAGGTAGGCATGGGTGTGACTGGGATGATGGCAATTAATGCTCCACTGATGTCAATTAAACTTAGGATAGTGGTTTAACTAGGCTAATTTGACCAAAAGAGTGTGTATGATGGTAAATGTCTCCAACACCCCCCTTAAGCTATACTCAGGAAGAGTTAGAAAACATATATGCATAAAAATGCTAGGACCCTGGCAACTAAGGCCATAGGTCACCCTGTACAATAAAGTAACTGCTTAATATAACCAAGGAAACGGGGAAAACCTCATGGGAAAAATACCCCCTTAAACTAAGCAGTAAATCAAGAATTGGTTCTTCTATGTAGAAACATCCTGAGACTGTGCATGTGAACTTATGAATCCAAACTAAATGAATATTTCTAGAGGAATCTTCCACTTTGGAAGAAGAACAATGTACTCAATTGGATTAGAAATATAAACAGCTGCACGATGAAAACTGGACCCATGTAGAGTAGCTGAAATCATCTGAAGAGAGAGCAAAGGTTCTTGAGGATTCAAAACATGTGTGGAATACTCAAGAAACTGATATGTTTCAGCCTTGAACAACAAACCATGAGTGGTAAAATCAGCCCCAATTTTTAGGAGCAAGTGTCCATGCAGATGCAGAATGTCTTCCTCTTTACTAGTTCTGTGAGGAGATGAGCATGTGACCAAAGGTAGAGAATCCTTGGGACTCTGTAGAGAGAATTATTGAGCTCCATAATCTGATATAGATTCTGAAATATCTAATGAATCACAAAATAAAATATTATCAACCTCATAAGAGGAAACTAACACCAAATCCCCAGCAGCAAAATTGAAGAAGAACTGCAGTACTTGATTTTTCACACCGGAATTGGTGAGAGCAGCTACAAGCATGACTGAAAGCCCTTGGATTTTAAAATATGAAAAAAATAATATAATATCAGAATGTAAATCATATATAAATAATTTCACAACAGATCCAAAACTATGAAATGAAATCAAATCCCCAACAGCAGTTTTGTAGGAGACTTGCAGTACTTGTTTCTTCACACCGTTGATGAGAACAGCTACAAGCAGTACTGAAGGTTTATGAACCTGAAATTTTGAACCAAGAAATATCAGATCAGATCCAAGTAAGATCATATCAGATCCAATAAGGTTCATATCATATCCAAAATTATGGTCAACCGAGACAGTGGATGCACAGTGTCTTTTTCTTCAAAATTCTGAATTTTGGTGCATGCAATCCTGCAGGAATTTGCTGGAAGATCTAGATCATGGGGAGCGAATGGATCACTATGGTAATATGAAATTTCTTCCAAAATATCCAAGTTATCACATATTTTCACACCAGAAGCAACATTAGAGGGAGAAAAATCAAATTTCTCATCACTTTCGGAAGCAATTACTGGTAAATTTTGCACAAAATTCAAAGGAAAATCACCAATGAATGTTTGCATGGAAGTGCAGCAGTATTTTTATTCAATATCAGAGATTCAAATGTATTCTTCTGTTTCAGCAATATGAGAATATGAGATATCAGAGATCTCATGAACTTTCGGAGCATCAGGAGAAGGAGTCACTTCATGGAGACTTTCTTCAATTCGAATTGAATGTGTAGAAGATTCTGCTTCATCTTCATCTTGAACAACTTCATCAGAGAGAGTAGTGGCTGAGTATTTTGAGTGAAGAACTCCTGTGGTGCTGGCTATAATCTCCAAAGTACTATTATGATCCTCATTGTGCTTGCCAAAGGTTCTGTCCAATATTGTCCAGACTTGCTTTGGGTATTCAGTAGAACAAGTAAGGTAGTACAAGCTATCATCAAGGGCTAGACATATTGTTCCAAAAGCTCTGTCACCGTCATTTAGCCAGTCATTCTCATTCTCATAAGCCTCTCTTCCAATTCCAATAGACACCTCATAGAGACCTCGTCTCTTCAGAGATGCAATCATCTTCAACTTCCATTCCGAATAGCTTGTGAATGGGGTGAGAAGAGGGATTGATGAGTCCATTTGAAGTTGTACCTGATAAAACCTGCAAATCAAAACAAAAGGGGCACCGTAAGGTCGGACAGCCTGCCCATTCTAGGCTTTCATCACACCCAGCATAGTCAATCAAGCAAGCTTGATCAACAAGTTCTTTACTTGGGGTATTAAGTGGTAAGCCTTGGATTTTGGTGCAGTGCTGGATTTTTGAGCTATCGCTCAAATTTCATGGAGAAATATATCAAAAATATTGTTTTTGAGAGATTGTTCTTCGTCCTTCCGTATGCTCTGATACCATATTAATTCTTGCACATGATCTAGGAACTAGGAATCAAAATCATCAAAGAATAATTAACAAATACTCATGAATTGGAAATAATCGAAACCAGAAATGGTTTCCTCTCTGTATATTTAATAAACAATAAAGGGTTACAATTCCTATGCTGAGCAATGGATTAACTCCATGAAGAATTTGAATACCTAAGGAAACAATTCGAATTCAGTGAGTGAGTCTAGCTTAACTGACTCTCAACCATGCAATCTCACTCAGTTAACCACTTGACCAAAACCCTAATTGACTCACCAAACCCTAACTGAAGTTGGAGTGCAATAAATGACTGAATCTCAACTGAAGGAGATCAAACACATGTCATAGCAATCCAATCATTAATTTCTAGTGCTCCATGACCCCAATGAACCCCGATGAGGTTAACTGAAGCTGAACTGACCATCAAAAGTTGGTGGAGGCGCCTTGTTGACTCCAGATCATTAAATAATAATAAATAATCATTAAATAATATATTTAATGACTCGAGGCACCTTAACTGACTGTAACTAACTGGTTGAACCACCAGTTAGCAATTAGGTGCATTAATGTCACACAAATCACTCCCAGAGTGCTCCAGTTAGCCTCCTTGACTGTAGGTAGGCATGGGTGTGACTGGGATGATGGCAATTAATGCTCCACTGATGTCAATTAAACTTAGGATAGTGGTTTAACTAGGCCAATTTGACCAAAAGAGTGTGTATGATGGTAAATGTCTCCAACAGGGACCGACGACGATAATAGGATGTAACGGGGCAGGACGTGAGCGTATACATGCCAACACCTGGCAAGGTGAGCACTTCTTGACCGCATTGACACAATCTTTAAATATCGATGGCCAGAAATAACCCACTCTCAAGATATTTTGGGCTGTAGAAATTCCAGATAAATTACCACCACATGCCCCTCCGTGGAAATCATTCAACATAATCTTAGCCTCCTCATGAGTTAAACAACGACATAAAATCGAATCTACCCCACAGTGGTATAAAGTGTTATCCACTATAAGGTAGTTCTTGGATACATGACATAATTGTTGTCGTTCATCCCATGAAAGGTGAGTAGGAACCTTCAATGATTGTAAATATATGATGATATCTCCATACCATGGATCCAAAGTTGATATTAGGAAAATGTGCTCATTGACAAACGTATCCTCACAAAATTCCTCCTCCTCCTCGCTTGAGAAATCAGAAATAAGCTCCACAAAGATCAATGCTTTCTTTGATTTTGCTGAAACAAACTCGAGATCAAATTCTTGCAAAATGACAATCCATTTATTATATTTCCCCCCGATCATCCTTCTAGTGAAGACAAACTGAAATGGATTGACATGGGCTACCACCAAGGTCTGGCGAAGGAGAATGTAGTGTCTCAATCTCTGAACTGCATGAATGGTAGCTAAGGCAAGTTTCTCCACATGGGAATAATGGATCTTTGCATCTATAAGGTTTTAGCTCAAATAATATATGACATGCTCATGGAGCTCCTCATCCTCCTAAACCAAAACCATAGCAATCGTCTCCATGGATGCGACCATATAAAGCAAAAAGTCATGACTATAGTCGGGTGGACTAATCATAGGGGCTAATGCTAAGGCTCGCTTAAGCACATCAAAGGACACCTAGGCTCACTCATTCTAGCAAAAGGTAGTGTCCTTCTTCAAAAGATGCTTAAAGCCTTTAGTCAAATTGGCAAAGTTAACCACGAATCTCCGCAAGAAATTTTCCATGCCTTGCAAACATTGAACATGTCTAATATTTCTCAGGGGAGACAATTGAAGTATTTCCTCAACCTTTAAGGGATCGACTATTATGCCCTCTTTGGAGACAATGAACCCTAACAAGCGACCAGACTTCATGCAAAATATGCACTTATGAGGATTTAACCTAACCAAGTAGTGATGACATCTTTCGAACACTAATCTCAAATAGTAGGGATGATGCATTCTTAGATGAGAATGAGTTGTGAGGTCATCTAAAAAGACTTCAATAATCGATTTGAGATCATGGAAGATCAAGGTCATAGCCCGCTGAATGTGGCTTTGGTGTTTTTGAGACCAAAAGGAATCTTCCGAAAGGAAAACATACCCAAGGACAAATAAATGCAGTTTTTTGTTGGTCCCCAGGTTTTATCTAAATCTAATTGTATCCAAAAAATCCATCCATAAAGGATAATACCTCGCTTCCTGCACACTCATCCAAAATTTGATCAATAAATGGTTTGGGAAAATTATCCTTAGGACAGGCACGATTTAAGTCATGGAAATCAGTGCATATACGGATCTCTCCCTACTTCTTATTAACTGGAACGAGGTTTGAAACCCACTATGTTAAGGGAACATGATAGATAAAACCGGTGTTTAACAACTTTTCTATCTCAGCCTTAATCGTAGGTGCTTTTCTAGGATTCACCACACACAAGTGTTGTCGAATAGGCTTCGCATTTGGATAGGTCTTAATTTCATGTTCAACAGTACGAGGGTTGATACCTAGCATTTCCTCATATGACCAAGAAAATATATCATGAAATTCTTTGAACAGCTCGGTATACTCTTGAATCTCAGCATGGGAACGTTCTGCCCCAATATAGACATTCTCAATCTTCCTAGGATCGTGAGAGATATTGATAGGAGTAGTAGGGGATATATTCACCATGTTTCCGTCAGCCATCGGACTAGGAGAGCTCAATGGAACCACAAGACTACCAATCCTCTCACTAAGAATCTCCCTAAAGTCCTCAGACTCCAAATGATCAAGCTCAGGAAGAAAATGGGATCTATGATGTAACTCTTCCCAAGGTGGCTCAACCCCAGACATGGCCTCAATAACAGCTTCATTCGATGGAAAAACACTATCAAGGAAATCATGTGTGTGAGAAGACTTGACTGCCCATGCAGGCAGCACATACATGTCCTCCTCCTCCGCCCGCAAAGAGGAAGGACTAGGCCTTGCAACACATTCAAGATTCATTTGATATGCTATCATTGCTACAGGAAAAGGCACGTTCGTTTCGATAGGTTTGTTCAAAAGATTCGGTGTAGGAAGAATCCAAGGATCTTCCATATGGGTAATGCAAAAAGACACTGAACTCAATGAAGACGAATCCCCATAGAAACTAGACCCGATCATAAGAACAGGTGCTAGACAACTAAAGGTTCCCATAAGGGATGGATACATGGCAACATCCACACTCCTAGTTGCCGGCTGAGAATGATCGATAATCGGGATAGAGGTTCCCAAGGATGCAGTAACACTTAGATTTTTGAATGATGTCTGATCAATCATAATAATATTCCCATTAAATGGAAAGCATGCAACTCGAAATAGAGAAGAAGCTATGGCTTGCATACTATACATCCAATTTTGACCCAGTAACATATTGTAGTCAAGGGGCACATCAACCACCTCGACCTCGATCGCGACGGTCTTCCCTCCCAAATGGACCTGTTGTGCCTCTGCTCAACAGCCTTTAAAAATCCTATTTCATCAAACAAAATCCCATTTTGTTTTGATGGAATGCTAGAATTTCTGATGGTAAAGTGATTGAATCACCAACTACTAATAGGATGGTGTTCCGTGAGCTACTGAATCAGTGGAATCCCATATTTTTAAACAACCTTTGTGAACTATATATTAGTTGACGAAATCACTACTTTGGAGTATTATTTTGGGTGGATTTACACTTAAAAATCAAAGGATGAGTATTAATAATTCTCATATCTTTTATCATAACCTAACCTTGAAATCTTATCCAAAACATTATCGATTGATTTTATTATTTGATTTCATTACTATAAGTATTTATAAGGTTGCAATATTGGAATGGTTGATCTTTGTATGACTTGTTATATTACCATAGATTTTATTTGTAGGTTGATTAATGGTTATGCATGGTCGGTTCGTTATAACTTTGATAAAGCTTAGAGTATCGAAGGCCAAATGTTTTACATGCCATATTCTAAGTTTACCTTTTCGATTACAAACCATAGTCAATATTACCATAATTGTTTAATGTTGATTCTTTTGCAAAGTTTGGTTTCAACGTGATGGTTTGTATTATTATTACATGCTCGCCACCTTTGGAGGTTAACATTATTATACTATAAGGTTTATGCATTGTCGTTCAAAGGTTTAATCCTTATGATTGTTTTGACTTATGTCATCGCCTCCGAATTCGATCCACCTACCGCGAAGTCAATATGGTATCATTACATTGGTACTGAACTCTGTCCATCACATTTAATTCCCAGTACTTGTCCTCTATCGTGGCTATCTGTTAATCGGACACCTGTTTCGTGTACAACGAAAGGTTTCATATCATTTAACGCCGGATAAATAATGATAACATGAGTTATCTGGAGTCTTCGACCGTCATTTCTCATTTACTCAATTGCCTCTCGGTATGGTAATTCTTTCGTCCATGCCGATTTTACAGGGGTATAGCTTGCGTTTTCTCATGGTTTATTTTGTTTATCATAGGCTCGGGTTTCATTGCTTGTCTTTCTTTCTCGGTCTGCACCCTAAGTGCTCTCTATCTGGTTTGTTGTCTAGTGCCGAGCTGTGGTATTTGTTCTGTGTGTGGCTACATGCCTTTACGCAGTTAGTTATGGTGCCAGTGGTGAGAGTCGAACCCTGTGAGATGAAGCTTCTTGATTCAAACCCTGAATTGTTAACCAAGGTCGAGGCTGTTGGGTGGTTGCAATTTATAACTAAATTCTCAGATTCAAACCCCGAGGCCACGAGGGTTTTTGCTGTGTCTTTGGTCGACTTTCAGGCTGAGGTAGCTGACCTCCAGTTTCAGGTGGATGAGCGATCAGTTGCGCTTGCCACAGGTCTGTCATTAGTAGGAGAAAGGTGTTTTAAACACAAGCGAATGGACATTACTGAGTGGCGAAAACTACTGAAAAACCACTGTTAAGAGATATCATTCCGAACTGGAGTAGCTCGCAAATACTTTAAAAAGGAACGGCGCTCGGTTCTGGACTTAATCCACAGGTACTTGATTTGTGAAGGTCGCCTGTCTTCAGCATACGTCTACCATCTCAAGTTAATGTCTGCATTTATTGGTTTTCCTTTGAATCTTCCTTACTATTTGGTGTAAAGTCTGTTTAAAATGTCTGCTGCAATTAAAAAGGGTCCTAAGCATGTTAGTCATAGTCTGTTTCACCATGGTTTGGTCCAAATGTTAATTGAGAGGGAATTGTCAAAAACAGACCGGTCGTGGGATGAATTCATTGAGTCTAATGGTTTTTCGGATTTTTTCCACTGTCAGTTTGACAATCCCAAGGAGTGTGTTAAACATCAAGGGCTGAGTCATGTTTCGTTTCCATCTGCACAAGAACCCCTGTCAAAACCCACTGGCCACATAAGCCCCAATCCTTGTAATAATACTGTGTTCGTTCCAGTGAGAAGCCCTAGCACTCCTCTGGTTTCTAAACGTCTGAGGAGGTCTTCGACTCTGTCACCGGTTACACCAAAAAACAATGTTGATAAAACCTGCAATCGTGGAGGCGATAGGTCAAAAGCTAAAGTGATAGGAAGGTTTACTCGGAGCATGGAAAAAGGTAATATTGTCAAACCCCTCGTGACTGATAGTGTTCGTGTTGAGACTATCGTGATTGACGATGAAGTTCAAGACCCTATTTTTCCTATTGATGATTAGCCTGTTGAGCATGAGGTCAGTTCAAACTTTGTCGATGATAGCCTCCCTGCGTTTAATAAAGAGGTTTGGGTGGATCTTGTTATTGATCCTCCAGCTAAAGAGAATCCTGTGGAGACAAGCTCACTTGGTTTTCATTGCGTTGGGGATATTATGCACCCTCTGTTTATTAATTGTCTCTTGGACAAGATACGCAGGATGGAAGAAAGGGTGAATGAAGTAGTAGCCAATCGTGATATGATGGAGGCTGATAATCTTAAGTTAAAGGAAAAAGTGGACTTGAGTGACAAGCATCTCTTGCGTTTAAGAAATCACAAGAACAGGCTGATTAGAAGAGTTCTTAAATTACAGAATGAGAATGATAAGAATGAAGAGAAGGTTCGTGAGCTTAATTCTCAAGTTGCGCTTATGCAGTTTAAGGGACAGTCGCAAAGTCCATCGAGTGGTGTAAACATCCAGGTCTTTAACGCCCCTGTGAAATTATGATGTTTTGGGACGCACTTATGTTTTTCAGGTTTGAAGTATGATAGGTTGAAAATCGAGTTTTTATTTACAGGTATTTTTGTTTGTGTTAATTTATTTATTATTTAGTTTATTTGATTGGCTTTGTGTGTTTGAGTTTTAATTATATTTCTTTTGGGTGTGCAGTATCACAGGTGATATGTTGGATCCTATTTCCCGGATCTTGATGATTCCCTGTTGCATGGATGATCCCTACATATTTGGAAGTAAATCGATTTTGCAGGAGCTGTTTTCCAGGTGTTGTTACATGATCAGTGTTTTTGATTCATTGATATGGATCGAATATTTCTACGTATATTGAAAAATGACACGTTTCCAGTTGTCATTTTTATGGGAAATCGGTTAAGGATCTCGATTTTGCTATCTCCAGTTTTTAGAACTGTTTATTTTGGAGATTAAATGTATTTATAGGGCAGATAGCATAGGGAATTGGGGAGGGTTGATAGTTTGGGAAACGAGAAGACAAGACTTCGGTTTGATCTACCTGTGACTTGAGACAGTTTCCTGTCTGCAGCTACGATATTTTGAACTGGTGATACTTAATATATGTTTATAGTTTGTATACTTTGCATATGGTTTATGGTATCTCTTGATCTTGTCATCCTTTTCTTATATTATTAATGTTTGTCACAACATTCTTTAAAGAAGTTTTGCAAATATATTTTGTTTGGTTATCGACTTTTACTGTTTCGATTTTGTTAATATGTCATATTATGAACCTGATGATTAACATCATAGCATATGTGATACATTGTGATTACTGTATGATCTTGTTAATGTCTGGATGTCTTTTAATATTTTCAAGAGTATTCATGCAGTAGTTTTATCAGCAGAATTTCATTACAGGTTAATATTCTTTTGCTCCTGATCAGGATAGGACCTAGATTAAATTAATTTTGGTTTATTTTTTAATTATTTTATTAAAAAAAATCCAGTGAGTTAAATCTTTGTATTCATGTTATATTCAGATCATTTTCTTATTCTGGTATTTAAAGTACAGGTGTATATAATGTATTTTTTGTAGCTTATCAACTCTGTTGATAGTTATTTGGCTTTTATTTTTTGTAGCATAAATTGATCTAAGTTAGCTGATCAATATTGTAATTAATAACCCTATTAACTTGTACAGAGATAAGTATAGATCCAATTAACCAGAACAATAGTTTTAGTTTTATAATTTCAGGCTAACAGAGCCTTTAAACCTGTCAGAAACAACCATCCCAAACAGCTTGGAACCTGCTCTAAGGATCCCGATCTGGGTTGTCTTCCCCGTTACGTGCATAGTCACATATGCCCGTCAACAATGGCGCTAGAAGGAGGGCCAGCTTAAGCAAATGGCTGATGAAAACAATCCTATTAACAAAATTAATCAGCCTTCCACCCCTCAAAAACAGTCAACTACACAACCACGTACTCACCGGTCATCACGACTAAGTGGGACCCCATTGACCAACTCTGTTCGAAACCTTATCTCTCAGTTTGATGCTAGCAGTG
Organism: Pseudotsuga menziesii; assembly: GCA_001517045.1. Taxonomy (NCBI): domain Eukaryota; kingdom Viridiplantae; phylum Streptophyta; class Pinopsida; order Pinales; family Pinaceae; genus Pseudotsuga; species Pseudotsuga menziesii. Next base: position 304,776 of record LPNX011195782.1, read on the forward strand.
CTCACCATCCTGAATATTTTGACCAAATCGAACAAGCCATAAACAAATCTCAAAGTATTTTGACAAGGGCTTATTCGAGCATCACTGGGCGAGAGCCCATTGAGTTACCTCTCCCGCATATTACCTGTCCCCGCACTCATCGTACTGATCCTGCTTCGGAAGAGCAGGAGCATCTTTTAGGTCTCTCCCTGGATCCTCAGATACAACAATATTCATCCTCTATAGCACCACCTGCTTCAGGAGGGACTGGTCAACCACCATCTCCGCCCCATTCACCTCGCATCCCTCAAACACCACCTTCACCACCTCCATCACCAAGGAACATGGCAGGTGTAAATGCTAACCCTAATGCTAATATGCCATGGATATCTCAGGATGCGGTTGCTGTTCCAGGTGATCAACACCCCTTACCCAAAGATCCTGAGAAAATGTTGCCTAATTTCAACCCTAAGCTGAAAGAACCAGCTGAAGACCATGTCAAGAAGTTCATGCTAGCAATTCAGCTATTGAATGTTGAACATGAAGATGTAGTCTGTCGACTTTTCCCTTATACATTTGAGGGTAAAGCTTCGACGTGGTATTTTTCACTTACAGCTGGTTCTATCACCAGCTGGAACGAATTCGACATTCGTTTCATGAACAAATTTGGAGATGATAATACTCCAACTACCTTAGTGTTAGAATTGTCTAGGATTCGCATGGAATCCAAGGAAAAGGTCAAAGATTTTAATCAGCGATTCCTAACTCTAAGAAACAGGATTCCTGCTATTTCAAGGCCGGCTGAGGATGTCACTATTGAATTTTACACTTTGGCCTTGCCTATGTCAATTTCCATGTTTGTCAGACAAAAGGCCAAACTTACCCTTGCTGAAAAATTTGAAGAAGCAATCAAGGTTGAGAAAGATATGTCTGCCATAAAGGGAAACCCTGGGGTAGATACCGATTATGCATCTTCTTCTCGAAAGAATACTGACAGTCCTAATAAAACTACAACGCCTAAAAAAAAGAGCCAAGATGCATTGGATCTAGACATCCTCCAAATATTAATCAAAAAACTGTCCAATGAAATCATTGATTTAAAGAAAGGTACTTCTAAAAATCCTCCAAGCAAAGAACCACCTAAACAGTTTTTTAGAAGGCCATTCCCAAATCCAGCTACAAAGCAGACTCTGCCCTCTGAAGCTAACAGCGTAGATGAAATCAATAGTTTCTTGAAACTATTAGTCTCAGGTCTAGAAACACCAGTTGAAAACGAGGCTCAATCTTCTGGGCAAAATTCCGAAGACAACCAAAACACTAATAATAGCAATGAAGGCAAACCTCCCCAAGTGATCAGTCATTTCTGGGACACTTCAGAATTAACCGATGATGAAGATGTGGGTGTCATAAATGTAAATCAGCATCAATACAACACTAGAAGCAAGAAAGATCAACCCCCTGGGGAATTTGCTACAGCTGCCACAGATAACAGTTCGGCTGTCAAAACGAAAGATCAGCCTGCAAATGTTAAATCTACACCCTCTCTTGAGTTAGAATATGATCTAGTTGAAGATTTAAATAAAATTAGAGCCAACATCTCTATCTATGAACTCCTCAAGTTACCTGTGATTCGAGATAAAATGTTGCAAGGGGTATCCCCAAGTAAAAATGGCAAGACTCCTTCCAATCAAAACAGTTCTGCCAACGCCAAGGATAATTCAACCAAATATTGAGTCAATGCCTCATCTATAGGTAAGAAATCAGACTCTTCAACTCCTCCCTTTTTACTTACGTTTGAAATTTGTAATCGTAAAGTGCATAATTGTATGATAGATTCGGGGGCTTCTAAAAATGTCATGCCATACTCGGTATGCAAAAAAGTTAATGCTGTCCCTGTGTCCTGTGATACAAGCATTGTACACCTCGACCGATCCAATGTCAAAGTAATAGGGAAATTGAACGAGGTGCTGATAAGGTTAGCTTCGAATCCTCAGGTCCATTTTATCATCGATATAATTGTCGCAGACATCCCAGAAGCATATGGCTTATTCCTTAGCAGGGATTGGTCGAAAAAACTCAAGGGATATTTTGCGACAGATTGGTCACACTTATGGATATCTCATAACGGTCGCCCGAATAAGATTAGAATTGATCGAGAACGGTATATGAAGCATACCGTCACCGAAATCGATGATTCAAATGAACCAGTCTTATTCACTGATACCATAATGGGAAACTACATGGTTGACTCTTTCTTTGGGAACCTTGAGGCTGAAACTTCATCAATTCCAGATTCAGATCAGCAATCTGAAATTTTCCATTTTACACAAGTCCCAGATGAAATTCCAGTCCCAGATACACCACATTTAGATCTCAACAACGGTCTTTGGTCTCTATACTTTGACGGATCTAAGTCAAAGGAAGGGGCTGGTGCAGGTTTCTTGTTGATAGATCCCTATGGGAAAAGGTATTTCATTGCTTGCAGGTTAGAATTCGATTGCACCAATAACATCGCTGAATATGAAGCCCTTATTCAGGGGCTAAAAAAATCAATTGACCTCGGAGCTAAAGCTTTGGTAGTGTTAGGAGACTCTGAGATTATTGTAAGACAGGTACGTAACACGATACATTACATTGCTGGACATCTGAGAAATTATCAGGCAGAGGTATGGAATCTACTACTATTATTTGTAGCCTTTAACATAAGCTCTATTCCTCGTTATTTAAATCAGGAAGCAGACCTCTTGGCTAACGTTGCTTCAAGGTTAATTCCATCTGAAGGGATGCTTACTGATTCTTTCTATGTTGAACTGCTTTTCAGACTGTCCATACCTGATAACATCGTCAATTGGAGAGTGTTCGACCACGATGAGCAGTTGATCAATTTTCTAATCATGAAGGACACTTTCAAAAATGCGGTCATTGATGAAAGGACTCATGATGAATACTTGTATAACTTTGCGGTAATCCATAAGCCTTGTTCCATTGAGGAATCTCTCGATCAGGTCAGCACTTTTCCCAGATCTGTAATTAAACTGGAGAAATTTTATGATCTAAAGGATAAATTTAAAGCTGCAAGGAACTGTAAAACCAACAGCTCTGTTACGCAATCTGAAGTTGTAAATCTAGGTCTTAATCTGGGCAGTACATGTACTTCCCAAGAAAAAACAGCCTTCATTAAACTCTTTAATGAGTTCAAAGACATTTTTGCATGGATGTATGACGATCTGAAGACGTTTGATCCAAATATAATGCAACACGTCATCCCCATGAAACAAGAGGCTAAACCTTTTCAACAGAAATTGAGGAAAATGCATCCTAGCCTAGAACCTGCTATTAAGAAGGAGCTGAATAAACTCCTTGCCGCCAGAATAATTTTCCCAGTATGACATGCCCAATGGGTAGCGAAACTTGTCCCTGTTAGAAAGAAAAATGGTGATATCAGGCTATGCGTCGATTTCCGAAATCTGAATAAGGTTTCAAAAAAGGACAATTATCCTGTTCCTCCAATGGAGAAAATATTACAACAGGTCTCCGGATCTGAGATGTTTTCACTTTTAGACGGTTTCTCGGGATACAACCAAGTGTTAGTGTCCAAGACAGATCAATTGAAAACAACTTTCAGAACTCCTTGGGGAACCTATGCCTATAGAAAAATTCCATTTGGTTTAATCAATGCCGGGGCAGCATTCCAAAGGGCAATGGACATTGCATTTAGAGTTCTGATTGGTAAATTTGTTGTCATTTATCTTGATGATGTTACTATCTTCTTGAAAAATAGAGCTGACCATTTAATCCATCTCAGGAAGGTTTTTGAGCGCTGCAGGAAATATGGAATCTCTCTGAATCCAAAGAAATCCATCTTTGCGGTTACAGAAGGTAAGTTACTGGGTTTTGTAGTTTCTAAACAAGGCATTAATATTGATCCAGAACGTACCTAGGCCATATCCCATATTTCCATGCCTCACTCGAAGAAATCTATGCAGTCGTTTATTGGGAAGATAAATTTTGTTTCTAGATTCATTCCTGGTTTCACTAAAATTGTTAGGCCGCTTCAGAAAATGATTAGAAAATATGCTGAGTTTAAATGGTCTACTGAAGAGAAGCAATCTTTTCGTGACATCTTAAAAGTTGTTGCTGAAGCTCCTACTTTAATAAGCCCATATTTTTCCAAACCTTTCATTTTGTATACGTTTGCTTCTTATTCTTCATATGCTGCTGTTCTGACATAGAAAAATCAGGAAAATGATGAAGCTCGGATCGCTTTTACAAGTTCTAGTTTGAACGGTGCAGAGTTGAATTATCCATAAGTAGACAAGCAAGCTTTCGCTATTTTCAAATATGTTAAACATTTTCGGCCTTACTTACTGAAGTCCCAGTACACCAAGGTCGTTGTACCGTATTCTGTAGTTAGAAATCTCTTGGTACAAAAGGATTTGGGTGAAAAGCAAGCACATTGGGTCACAGCACTTCAGGAATATGACCTAGAAATAAAGCCTTTAAATATTGTCAGAGGACAGGGACTCTGTAAGCTGGCAGCTGGATCATCAGACAGTTCTGAGTCTGATCTGCACTTCTTTGACGAACCTTATCTGTTTGAAAGGGAAGTTTTTCCAATCTCTGCCCCCTCTGATACTTGGTACAATGATATTAAATTTTTTCTATTGCATGGGAGTGCCCCTGAACATCTGGATTTACATAGCAAGAGAGCCTTGAGATTGAAATCTGCTCCTTATCAGCTCATCGATAACATTTTGTTTAGAAAAAATTTCGAAGGAGTTCTTCTTCGTTGTTTATAAAAAAGTGAAGCTGATAATGTTTTGTCCCAATTACATGCAGGACCAGCTGGAGGACACTTTGGCGGCAAAACCACAGCGCACAAAGTACTCAAAGATGGATATTACTGGCCCACTTTGTTCAAGGATGCATTTGTTTTTGCCAGGAAGTGTCAGGAGTGCCAGAGGGCAGGAGGCAGGCTGAAGAAAGTAGCATTACCTCTCCAGCCTGTTATTATTGAAGTCCCATTTCAACAATGGGGTTTGGACATTGTTGGTCCAATCACACTAGCTTCTTCACAGCAGCATAAATACATCCTGATAGCCATAGATTATTTCACTAAATGGGTTGAAGCCATCCCCTTGCGAGTAGTCAACTCGAAAAAGGTGATATCATTCCTTGATTCTTTTGTTATCACCAGGTTTGGTGTTCCTGAATCTTTAATATTTGACAATGCAACTTATTTTTCTTTTGCAAAATTAATCGAGTATGCATTGGAAAAGGGCATAAAGTTGAAATATTCAGCTAATTATTATCCCCGCACTAGTACAAAAGCGCGGATTTTTCCACGGAGGTTTTCCACGTTTCTTACTTTTTGGTATAAAATCCGATGTAACAGGAACGAGGCGTCGCTGTATCCACACCTAGCCATTGCTGTATCCATGCCTGGACTCTTAGTCGTCACTGTGTCCACACCTGGACTCTTAGCCGTCGCTATATCCATGCTTAGCCATCGCTGTATCCACGCCTTGACTTTCTACCGTGAATTGTAAACATTAGGTTGAAAGAACAATATTTGAATATAAGTGTTTAACTTATTCCAATTTCCTTACTGAAATCCAAAGGTTGAAAGGATAAAATATTTAACAATCGACACTATAAATGCTGTAGACTCTAACCCCTTCGTTTTCCTGTCAGCGTTCTAATAATGGAAACAATAAGTACAAATTGTCTCCCAATATATGTAAACAAGGGAATCCCCTGATGGATGTTCATGAATGAGGGACTGGGAGTGCAGTGAGCTAGCAAAGAACATGATTTCAACATCCTTGCTATCACAAACCTCCCAAACATGTGTTTATGATTAGTCTCCCTTGTTGACTTTGGTAGACACTAGACACCCAACTTGTAGTGATATTTGTTGGAGAATTTTAAGTTCTTCCTTATAGTGGACTAATAAATACTTAATCTTTTCGATAGGGCTGATAAACTTGATATAGATTGGTAGGACTATCCATAATCTACCTAAAATTGAGGATTTTGTTTCATCACTTCGAATAGGGGTATAAACTCGATATACATTGGAGGGACTATCCATAATCCACCTAAAATTGGGGATTTTGTTTGATCACTTTGAATTGAGAATCTGGGGAGGACATGATTCAATTCTAAAAATAACTGTTGAACTTAGGGTTAATAAAAAAGTTGTTGCCTAAAAGCATTAGGTATTACATTCTTTGGTTTTTCTTTTAGGTAGGCCCAATCACACTTGACCAATAGAGCCACCATCAAGTGGAATCAATCCTCCATTCGAAGGTCCTTCCAAATTCCAATGCCTTATTTTATCAACGACCTAACAACTGAGTATTTCACCGGCCTGACAAAGTTGTCCCTTATCTAAGTTCAATAAACTATATGCTCCAAGGATCCGGAGATTACATGGTTTACCTCACTAATTCCATGTAAATGTTGAATCACTTGGGATTTCTTCTTATTGTCATTTCTTTTCTATACATTGTTTTTAATAAATAATAAAATTTTGTTGCACACCTACCGTTTCAAATGAAAAGAAAAATTTATTTTTACATGTCAACATTGAAAGGGATCAATTTCTCACAACCCTTCAAAGTGAAATGAAACCCTACCCTTCAAATTTGATCCCTGGTCGGAATGAAATTGGTTTTGTCTCGCCCATATTCCCGCCAATATTCTTTGGATAAATTCAAAATTTGCAGACACATGCAAGTTCCATTGCTGGCTGATCCAAATCGTAATGCAGAACCAGAATGGGATTTCACGAATCCGATGTACACCAAATCTTACGCATCTCTGCTATAAGCGTGTACTCACATTAAATCACTTGAAATTCTACACACCCATTTGATCATAAGCGGGCTCGAAAAGAGCCCTTTTTTGGGTGCCAAGCTCGTGACCATGTACACCATGTTCGGCTGCATCGAGGATGCACGCCATGTATTTTAGCTTGTATAAATACACTATTGAAAGCAGATAAAGAACCAAGTAGATAGTTTAAAGAAGAGGTGCCTAGTACATGAAAAAATACTTTTTCCATTTTAGCTAGATAAGGCATCATTACGCTTCCCAGTTTGCTAATCTATTTCACAATTGCTACACATTTGTTTTCCAAACTATTTAATGGAAATCTATAAGCATTAATTTCATTTATGTTGCATGTTTGTCACATATAGGTATCAATTGTTTCTTTGCTACTCTCAAATAACATTCCTCTCTAATTAAAAAAACCTCTCTACAACAACAATAACATTTTACTCAAACTATAAGCAATGAATTTCCATTAAAGAACCCCCACATTTGCAGAAATCCTAGCACCTGCTACTACCTCCTACCTTTATTCTCATAATTAAGGTGCAATGTGGATACACGTTAAGCTTAAGAACGAAATATATAGAAGAGTTCTCACAATCTTTACTATGGCAATCTCAAATGACATCATATCATAGGTTCAAGATGTAGATACCTCTCAATAAGATTGGGATACATTGAAAAATTGCTAAGAAACCTATAACACAAACCCTCAACACAAAGCGACGAATGAAATGAAGGGAAGAAAATTGGCGGGAGTTTTGCTTCCGCCCTCAAATCCCCAATATCACTGAAGACTTCGCAGCAGAAAAACACCATTGTCATTTGATTACACTTCATATCCTTCGCACCCGATATTATTTTCTTTGTGAATTTCATCCAAAAACCCTTGTTCTCTGCGGGGATTAACAAAGTAGAGAATAAATATGTTTGGCATGCAGAGTCAGTCAGATGGAGGTTCTCTATTCTCAGGAGGTGGTTTTATGCCCTCTCAGGCCACCCAAGTTAACGAAGGCGGTTTTTCCTCTGTGAGGGTAAGCGGCTTTTCCTCTCAGCTTAGGTGGTTTTAGGGCTTTCAACCTCTGCATGTTTTGGTAGTTTAAGGAGCCCAACATTCAATCAAGCATGGATGGTTTTGCAGAAAAGAGGTACCAGCACCGGGCTTCTTCCATTGACGGTAAAATCAATTATAGCTTCCTTAACCTATTCCAAACATGTATTTCTTGTAGAAGTAAAACTATATTGCAGTATACGATTTTTTTTCCTGTTCTGGGTCAATGAATGGAGGAAAGAATGGGAATAACGTGCTTGTATTATTTCTCATTTATGTTGATTTTGTATATTTTGAAAATTGTATCTAGATTCTTATGAATTCTTTGATCTTGTGTGTTACAATCAGGCGGACACTCCTAGACGAAGGTGAGATGTGTCACCATTTGTGTCTGATAAGCTGGCTTTAGTAATTCATGTTTTCAAACCACATCTTATTGCCATTGAAAATAAATTTGTATTTTATGAAGGACATAAAGGATGCTTTGAGAATGAGCATATTCTACTTTGTTGAATTCACAATTCTGCAATTATAAAATGTAACTTTATTGCTGGACTCACTGCAGATATTCATGGTCTCCTTCCCCTAGACGCAGATATGTGCGATCTCGCTCTTATTCTAAGTCTGCATCTCCGTCTCGATCCCCGTCTCGGTCTCATAGTCCTGTGAGGAGGTAAGTACGATGTCTTATGTGATATATAAATATTGCTTGTTGCTTTATTACAGTATTGCTTTCTTATTTTTTATTCTTGCCTTTAAAGCTTTGGTCACATATATTTGTAATTTATGATGTGGGACCATATGCACATCCAACCTAAGGCAATGGACTTTTAGAATTTCATCCCCATGGTGTAACAGATCTCTTGGCAAGTATAGCCTAATAGGAATTTTTCATAGAACATAACAGGAATTTTCAGAGTAAATGGAGAGGTACCAAGTAACTGACTGAGACAGCTATTTCCTCCTACCGCAGGCAATCTGCTGTATATGCCACCCCCTAGCCAAGCTATGATACCACCAAGGCAAAGAATGTTGCAGACAACCCAAGTCTACTGCAACTCGTTTTACTCAGATCTGGTTTAGTACAGGTATGCACTCTGTTTCCAGCTTAATGAGTCAAAATAATAGCTAACGAGAGCATTCCTCTCAGGAAATACAACCCAAAAATAGACAATCTCTGAGCTCACAATTCTAGTAGAATAATTACTCAACAAGAGGCTCAAATTCCAACAGAAGAATTACTCAACAAGAAACACCAATCTACAGCAGATAACTTACAATCCTACAGAAAATATCTGATCTCTCTATTGGAATCAAACAACTACCCACTACATCCACAAGGCAACTCAGGCCTGATGAACACTGAGACACTAATGGCACACTTGCCACATGATTGGTGTTCCATTAGTATAGCATAATATGAATTTTTCATAGAACATAATAGGAATTTTCAGAGTAAATGGAGAGGTACCAAGTAACTGACCGAGACAGCTATTTCCTCCTACCGCAGGCAATCTGCTGTATATGCCACCCCCTAGCGAGGCTATGATACCACCAGGGAAAATAATGTTGCAGACAACCCAAGTCTGCTGCAACTCTTTTTACTCAGATCTGGTTTAGTACAGATATGGACTCTGTTTCCAGCTTAATGAGTCAAAATAACAACTAACGAGAGCATTCCTCTCAGGAAATACAACCCATAAACAGAAAATCTCTAAGCTCAAAATTCTAGCAGAATAATTACTCAACAAGAGGCTCAAATTCCAACAGAAGAATTACTCAACAAGAAACACCAATCTACAGCAGATAACTTACAATCCTACAGAAAATCTCTAATCTCTCTATTGGAATCAAACAACTACCCACTACATCCACAACGCAACTCAGGCCTGATGAACACTGAGACAACTAATGGCACACTTGCCACATGATTGGTGTTCCATCAATGGACAGTGCCCTTGGCATACACAACTCCTCTGAGTGTATCTGCAATGATTCTCTAAGTTTCTATGGATCTGCCCCCTTCCCGAGACTCTGGTTTCCCTATTTATCACCGAACAGGTCCGTTGAAAGCTTAACAAGGACCATGCATGCAATCTTCAACAGATTTCATGAAATTGCTCCTCTAACTCAGTGTAGTTGACAGCAAGCATATTGGAATTAGCCACATATTGGTCACCAGCTAGCTGAATTAAGGAGCTCTGCATATGTTGGAGTACAATGCATCTTCAATGCATGTGCTCCTGCATCAAAGAAGAAGATACGTAGAACTCTCACGAGAGCTTCTCCAACTCAAATAAGAGAATTATTTACCATCACCACTGCTGAGATCTTAAATTGGATGAGCTATTTGGCACCCACAATACCTGCCCTCACAACACAAGGAGAAACTCTTTATTTTCTACTTAGTAATCCCTCAAAAGTTCGTCGCTCCGGTGCTTTTCAGTGTTTGCATAGATAGGTACAGATAGCTGTTCATTAATTTCCAATAGATTTTTTCTTGGTTTTGGATTCTCCCTAGTTTCTAATGGCTTTCTCTCATAGTTGTTCTACTTCTTATTACGGAGGTCTCCTCTTCCCAGGTTGAACTTTCATTTTCTCTCCTCTACTCCAAAAACTAGCTCTCTTTTATTTTCAGATTCTCAAAAGCTGAAAATATTTTTTGTTAAAATGGAGACATGGACTCCTCTTCAAAGTCGTGGAAGGCATCAAGAATGGGGAGCAAACATCCTGCCTATTAGCTGAGAAGAAGCTTACCTCTAGTGGAATATTTACAATGAAGCACCACTTACCAGAAAAGGAAAAGAATAAAACTGTATTAAACACAATTCAACCAGATGAGGATAAGTTATGAGGATAAGCTAGGAATCAAACCATCAGGCATGTGCATTTTCTTTAACATAAAAAAAATCATGTTGAGAGTATATCTAGAATGATATTTGCCAGCTATGATAGCTCCCCTGTATGGCCAAAATGAACATTATGGCGCAGAATTCTGCTAAAACTTATGAAGTATTCAATTTCAAGCAACTTGTCTCTTCCCAATTCAGGACTCCATGGCAAAGCACCAGCTTTCTTAACATCAATATCTAATAGAGTGATCCAGCCAAGTACAAAACAATATCTTTCAAGTATAAGCTCATGCACTTGGGAAGCTTCCCTATTCTGCCACACTTCCAAAATGCGACAAACAACAGAATAGAGATCAGACCAATTTAAACCCAGATCTTGAAGAACTTTGTGTTCTACAATACCCCAGTTATGAACCCCACTAACATCAATCAGTTGCTGAAAGAGATCAGCCATTCCATGCTCTTCTGTGACTCCCTCAGCCATTCCATTCCAACTGTCTCTGCTGTATGACATGGAGACACAGATGATGGTGATGATAATAATAAAAAACAAGAAAAAAGTAAAAATGGCCAAGCTTTGATACCCAAATGAACAACTCTGTACCTGCTGGAATTGTTCCATTGAAATCAGATTCTCATGAAGCAAGATACTCTGTAATGATGTGTAGTCTTTGAGCAAATTTTGAGGAAGCTGTATAGTAGATGAAGAATTTCATAAGAATTTCTCAACAAGATGTTGAATAGTTTAACATCACTGTCATCAGGTTCCAAAATGATGTATCTTGAAGAGGAATTGTGCATGAGATCATAGTACTGTGCTGTATCTGGGTTATAATTTAATGAATAGAACTCAAAAACAGACATAAAAGGAATTAGATTCTTTAAATTTTAACAATACTCATGCCTAGGGGCTTGGGTATATCATATATGTTAAATTCATTTTTTTTGAAGATTCAACAGCAAAGGCATAAGACAAAAGGGCAGCAGTAGTAAGCAGATGCATATTACAAGAAATGGTGGAGACGGATGACCCTATGAGAAACTGTTTTTCTGGAAATTTGAATTGTTAATGATTTAGCATAGTTATTATTACTACTTTTTTTTTGGGGTAAATCATAGAGACCACCAAAACATTACATTATAAGACCTGCAAAAATAATAGCTTGTTCCTAGCCGTATACATGGCATAGCTTGTTATTAAATACTATGTGCATTTCATATTAATTTAATGGATTTTCAGTTCACACAGGGTAGTGGTGTGTTGAATTTGGTGTCATTGCTTTATGTGCAGGAAAGGTATTTCCTCTTCAGCACTACCATACAAGAGGAGTCCCCCAAGTTGGCTAGAGATTTCCTCTCAAGATGTAAGTTGCAGATGCTATTTTAAAGTTTTTTGTTTGCGTTTTGATGATTTTTGCATGTGGTTTTGCCTACTAGGTGATGCTACTAATGTAATATTAAATTTTAGAATATTTGTGATGCTACTGCTGTTTTATGGTAATATTAGATCTTCACATATTGGTGATGCTACTATTGTATATGGTAATGTTAAATCCTAGCATATCGGTGATGCTACTATATTGTAATATTAAACCTTAGCAGAATGGTTATGATTTTCTTTAGATGTTTTTGTATGAATCTTATTCATTGTGGCTTGACTATTCTGAATCTTCCTTGATTTTCACTGCCAAGTTTAGTGATTTCTCCAATAAATTAATAATGCATATCTCTAGCGTGGCATTTGAAGGCATTGTACCTATAACTTCCCATATTGTCTTTTTTATCTACATGTTAGTCTGGTGAGTGATGGATATTTTATCCAGTAATCGGTTCATCATTGCTACATCCTCATTTCTAATGCTATATTGGATATTTTTCTTTTCCAAGTTGAAGATAGTATCTGTAAGTTTGCGAAGAAGGGTTTGACCCCCTCACAAATTGGTGTAATCCTTCGTGACTCCCATGGAATTGCATAGGTGAAGAGTGTCACTGGAAGTAAAGTCTTGCGAATACTGAAGGCTCATGGTGTGTGCTTCAATATTTGGTTTACCACAATGATAGTGGGATTTTTTATTTCTTTCTCTTGGCTTGTAACTTAGAGCTTTTATATAGTATTTTAATTTACGGAATTTCAAAGTTTTTAGAAGCTATTCTAAGAGTTTGGGATCCTTGTAGGCCTTGCACCAGAAATACCTGAGGATCTGTACCATCTTATTAAGAATGTAGTTGCTGTCAGGAATCATCTTGAGAGGAAACAAAAGGATAAATATTCTAAGTTCCGATTGATTTTAGTGGAGAGTAGAGTCCATTGATTAGCTAGATACTACAAGAGGGTCAAGAAGCTGCCCCCCGTCTGGAAATAGTAAGACATTTTTATTCCCTTTGATTTCTTTCTTGTCCATCTTAAGCACATGACATATTCATGAAATAATTGCATTCTTTTGTAATTGCCATGCCTAAGTGATCATTTATTAGGATATGCGGGAGTGTACGAAAAATTAGGATGGTGGGAAGTTTGTGATTTGTATTTTATCGTTTTGGCAATAAATATATGCTTTTTGTTTTGTGCAAATTTTTGGTCATCGTTAATCATACTCAACTGTTAGAAGCTTATATATAAATAGTATCCCAAATGACAACTACATGAATTTTCAATGTTTGTATGTTTAATATGTAAATTGTTACTAGTGTTTAACCATGAAATACTTGAATGACTTGCACGTCAAAGGGAGCAATGTGAATTTTTGTGGCTTCTTAGGGAATTATATTTATGTCAATAAAGAAATTAGACATCACTGTCATGTATGAATGCTGATACCAGAGATAACTCCATTAGTTTATTTAATTGACAGGTTATTCTTTCCTTTGTATATACTGATTCTTTCCAGCATTAGCTGTTAATTAGTATTGTATGGACTTATATGGTATCATTTGCTATGTGATTGCAGTGAATATGCCACCGCCAGCACTCTTGTGGCATAAGATTCTAATTATCACTGGGAACAATTGTGGAGATATTCTTATGTGGGGTATTGCAAGAGACACCCATTGTTGCTGCAGCAGCTGATTGGCCTTTTACAGAACTGCATCAATTATGCTCACCATATTTTAATGTTCTATGTTTTGAGTCTTGACAATTCGGGAGTATTGAATGTTAAGAGCCATGGGAAAGAATATTACTAGGTGTATGGATGGAATTCTAGCCGGCATCCTCAAAAAAGCTCCCAACATTTTAGATTCCATCCATGTAATGAAGCTTAAATCTCAAGGAGATTTATTTGTATTGTTGAGAATGCCCAGTTAAGAGATTTAGAACAAGGACAGTGGGTTCATGGTTACATGGTTAAAAGTGGATTTCAGGCTGATGTTTTTGTTGAGACTTCCCTTGTAGACATGTATGCCAAATGTGGGTGTATAGGCACTGCATGCTATATATTTGATAAAATGTTTGAAATAAATGTGGTTTCTTGGAGTGCAATTATTGCTGGATACACACAGAATGGAGAAGTCAATGAGGCATTGAGACTACTTCATCAAATGCAACCGACATGTGTGAAGCCCAATTCAACCACCATGGTAAGTGTGCTTTCAGCATGTGTCCTTTTAGGAGCTTTGCAGCAAGGCATGTTTTTCCATGCTTAGATACTCACAAGTGGATTTGGGTTTGATTCTTCTGTGGTAAGTGTCCTAATAAACATGTATGCTAAGTGTGGGGATATTGTTAGTGCACGCCAAATATTTGACAGAATGTCTGAGAAAAATATAGTCTCCTAGAATGCCATGATTGCAGGGTATGGGATGCATGGGTATGGTCAAGATGCTCTCATACTTTTTTCCCAAATGCAGCAGAGATGCATGGAGCCAAATGCTATTACCTTAATTTCTGTTTTGTCTGCCTGTAGCCATGCAGGCCTGGTGGATGAGGGTTGGCATTACTTTCATTGCATGACTCAAGATTATTGCATCACACCTAGAGTAGAGCATTACAGATGCATGGTTGACCTTCTTGGGCGTGCAGGCCATTTAGATGCATTTACAACCTCAAATTTAGAGATGTTAGCTTGGCAGATGAACGGTGAAGGTTATATATTGGACACGAACTTTATGCTGCATTAGATGATGGAATAGAAGAAGAACCATATTCTTTGAAACCACAGTCAGAAGTTTGTCATTGCTTTTGGGTTTACTAGCACAGGTCACCTCTCCGCATAGCCAAAAGCCTTTGTATTTGACATTTGTAATGACTGTCAATGTGCCACCAAGTTTGTATCCAATACTGTCTGAAGATAATTTATGTGATTATTTTGAGGGATGCAAACAATTTTCACTATTTTAAGAATTCAATATATTCTTCTGTTTTGCAAGTGCATGTCTGTTTGCCTTTGGATTTTAGATGGGCATTGATTCACTTACATCTTGCAATTTGAATAATGAAAGGAACATGCCAAACTAGAGTGTATGCTTATTTTCTGCTGCAATGTATTTCTATTCTAGATATTAGTTGATTCTTTTTTAATTTATATTTTATCTGAACTTTCATTTTCACTGAATTGTGCCAGTGAAGAAGGAACCACTGGACTTGAGGCAAGGCCGAAGAAGGACCAATAGATTCCTTTTCTCCATACAATTTCTCATAAAAGGATCTAGTTTGGGTATTGGAGGGCCTGAGTCCCCAGGGAAAGCCCAAGTATCAAGTGATTTGAAACTTGAAGGTTGGATTTGAGCAACAAGTTCTGTCTCTTTGAGCATCTCAGTATTTGTGCTGAAATTATATAGATTTCCTTTAGTTTTTTGGCACTGAATGTACCACCGTAACTTGCAATTTTAGTTGTGAGACTTATTTGTACAAAATCGCATGTCTTACAGGAAAATGGAAGCATGTTAAGAAAGGATTTCAGCTGTGGGACAAGTCATTGCATTTTAGTGCTCCACTTAGAGATGGGTGAGCATGTTGAAAAAGTGCACTTTAGTATATTGAAAAATGCAATTCACACTTTTTAATGCTTGTTAGGTTTGTTAAATGCTTATGATTTTCTTGCAGATTTGTTAGCAGTTCTTTTGGATGGTGGTGGGGTGCTTTCCATGAGGTACAATCTACACAAGCTATTGAGCAAATATGCTACAGCCTACAATGTGTTTGAGCTACAGATTTTTTGAAATGAAAATAAGGTAACTAAGTGTAAATATGCCTAAATGTTGTGTGGGAAATGACACTTTAGCTCCTTTTTTTGGTCAATAATATGCCTTAAATGTTGTGTGGGAAATGGAATTTAGCTCCTTTTTTTGGTCAATAATTGGATTTTCCCCGTTTCTACTGAACATTTCCTTCATTTTCATAGGCCCTAATAACCAACATCAATGGAGCCTGACTCTTAGATTCCCCAGCTTTGAGCCACTTCATTTCCTGACACCATCTTTTCTCTATGGTCACAATTATCCCGATACTATCTCTTCTCTATAGTCACAGTTATCTACAATCATAAGATTGGGGTTTTCAACTTTTCACCTTTACTCTCAAAAACTTTTATTCCAATATTCTTTGGTAGATATTCTTTTACTCTGTGGCATTGATTCTTCAGGGCTCTCCTATCTTATGAAGTAACGCCTACATTTGTTATGGATAGAATAGAGGGATTTCATGCAGCCATCACTATTTTTTCACAAGGGTTTCATATATAAACAGTCAAGATTTGGTTTGATCAGTTTCTGAATCTCCACAGAATACTACAACAACAAAGAAGCTACATCATCGTCTATAGATTCAGAAGGTTGGTTGCACTCTGGAGATATATGTCGTATCACTGAAGAAGGGCATGTATATATTGTAGACAGACTAAAAGAGCTCATCAAATACAAAGGACTCCAGGTATGTCTAGTTAACCTCTCGTTTAATATCAACAGTAACTCATTCTACCTGCTTGAAAAAATTTGCAACTCACATTCATGAGATAATGTTTATTATGGCATGAAAAATCTTTCCAGGTAGCACCAGCAGAATTGGAAGCGCTTATGCTCTGCAATCTATAGATTGAAGACTCTGCAGTAATACCGTGAGACTTCTCAGCTTTCCATTGCACTTTTTGTCAAGAGAGCAGAATTTGATTCAGTGAATAGAAAAACCGGAATAAATTGACACAAAAGAGAATATAAATCATTATTTTTTGTATTGACAATGGTGAGTGGATGTGTTGGAAGATACCCAGATGAAGAAGCAGATGAAGTTCTGATGGCATTTATAGTGAAGAAACCTACCAGCAATCTAACAGCAAAGGATGTGATTGAATTTGTTGGAAGACAGGTGATTGATTGGTTGTTTCAAGTGTTGATTTCTGGTTTTTTATGTGGATTTTGGTTTATTTAGGAACCTGTGTCTTCTGCATGTAATTTGGCATTTGTATGTGGGTCCCATGGAATCAGGTGCCCCCCTACAAGAAGATTAGAAGAGTGGCGTTTGTGGCTTCCATTCCACGATCCGAATCTGGTAAAATTCTCAGGAAAAATCTGAGAGCACTCTTTGAGCAACAAACTTCAACTCCTTCAAGGCTGTGAAATCATGCAATAAAATGGAA
>LPNX011195782.1:322608-340744 GCA_001517045.1 Pseudotsuga menziesii
CTCAATAGTAAAAAGCCCTTGTTTTGAGAAATTGCATCTTATAATGCAATGAAATGATCTACATAGGCGAGCAGGGCCAAGATGTAATCCGTAGCCCTAATCTTCAGTGGGCCAATGGGCCAATGTCACTTCTACAAGGACAAACTCTTACCCTAACAGAACTATAATTGAATGTGGATCTCGCCTGCCCTATTTCTTGTTTTTCCTGCCACATGGAATTGGTCTTATGGCATTTGTAATTTTTTTTTTAAAACAACTATAGCCGTGGATACAGCGATGGCAATTTTTTAAAAAAATTCACAGCCGTGGATACAGTGACGGCTTGGAGTGGATACAGCGATGCCCCTGCATGGATACAGAGACGGACAAACGTGAGTACAGAGATGGCCAGGCGTGGATACAGAGATGGCCAGGCGTGGATATAGCGACGAATTAGACATCTAACGAAATATAGAACATTGTCGCTCTTGCGACGCAAATTAGGGGTCGTCTCTATTGCGACGAAATTGTTTCCACGGGAAAAAAAACACTTAGACGTGGCAATATCCACTCTTTTCTGTGGATATTGACACGTTTTGCCGTGGCAAAATTGATCACTTATACTAGTGCTGGGGTAATGGATTAGCTGAGTCTTCTAATAAAAATTTGATCAAGATTCTGAAACGTACGGTGGTTAACCATCATAGGAATTGGCATACCGCCTTATCAAATGTCGTGTGGGCTGACAGAGTGACTCCCAAAGCTGCCATAGGATATTCTCCCTTTTTTCTGGTATATGGTAAGGAAGCCATCTTACCTCCTCATCAATTTTTACCTTCTTTACAGCTCTCCCAATCAGTACAGGAGACAACATGTTCTACTATGGAACATCGAATTAATACCTTGCTTAAATTGGAGGAAGATAGGGAGTTGGCTAGGAAAAAGTTTGACAAACATCAACAGACTGTTAAACGCTGGTTCGATCATAAAAAATCAGCCAGCAGGGATTTGGAAGTGGGTGACCTAGTCCTAAAATGGGACAAGGAACACGAAGACAAAGGCAAACACACTAAGTTCCAATGCCTGTGGCTAGGACCATTTATTATTACAGAAAAACTTGGTCCTAGCACTTTCAGGTTGCAGACACTGGAAGATGAGATCGACAACCTTCCAGTAAATGGTCACTTGATTAAGAAATATTTATGTTGATCCCTCTCAAGGGATTATCCTATATATACCTCGTGTGGTGTGCTTGGTTTGTAGATTTTGTTTTAGTGGATTTTTGGTTTGTTTATTTTTCGTATTTTCTCATCTTCATCGACTGTTTGATTTGCGTATTTTTGAATCTGATCAATCTATCAAATTTCGTACTGATGACTGTTTTCAAGCTCTGTAGTTGATCTGTAAATCATGCATGAATATATTACCATTCTAAAAAATGCCATACTGTTTTACTTCTTGAACAAAGAATGGGTTTTCATCGTTCTAGGTTTTACCAGAAACTCCAAATCATGTTTGATATTAATTAACAATACTGGTCTCTGCAAAGATTTTTCCTAGAGGACTAAGGCAGTATTGGTTTAGGTTATCTATTTAAATCTTTTACGCCATCCCTTCTCGTAAAGAGAAATGGATTTGCCTCCCCATCTGCTAAGACAATCTTACTGCAGATTGAATTTTACTACATTCTGGATATGGTTAGGGTTTTCTCAAAATGAACTGAAGGACAGAAGGTATCATAACGAGCTGGTCTGTTCAGGATCATAGGTTTGGATTCAGTAACATTGTCATTTTTGGTTACCAAGCCTGGGAAATGGCCCTTGGAAAAACACTGAGGGATAAAAGGTCTCATTACGAGCCGGTTTATTTACTTTGATGCAGATTAGTGACTGACATGGTTACTATCTGGTTACCAAGCCAGAACGTTGGCCTTCAGGAGTGTCAAAATTATAAAAAATAAAATAAAAAATGAAGAAAAGACAATGGTAACAACTCAACCTGACCAGAATTGTATATTTATAACTAGCAGATGGGATACTGACATTCTGTGGGCTTTGAAGCAACCCTGTCGAGGCTATGGACGCCTGCTGGTAGCAGGGCCATGCTTGTGGTATTGAGATTTTATTATTTAAAACCAAGCCATTTACTTTCTTACTTCTTATGGATTGATTTTTGTTAGAAACCCGATTTTTCATTGAATAAACAATCAGAACTTCAAATTTCTGGTAATTTTTAGAACTGTGAAATGCTTGAATCTGTTTCAGATGATAAAATAGTGATCTCTTTATTATGGCTTATATGAAGGTTTTGATTTCTTTGTGTGCATGATTTCAGGTTAAGAATCAAAGATAACTCTTCCGCCCAGCTAGTCGCCATCTGTTGTGCCTCTACTCAACAGCCTTTAAAAATCCTATTTCATCAAACAAAATCCCATTTTGTTTTGATGGAATGCTAGAATTTCTGATGGTAAAGTGATTGAATCACCGGCTACTGATAGGATGGTGTTCCGTGAGCTACTGAATCAGTGAAATCGCATATTTTTAAACAACCTTTGTGAACTATATATTAGTTGACGAAATCACTACTTTGGAGTATTATTTTGGGTGGATTTACACTTAAAAATCAAAGGATGAGTATTAATAATTCTCATATCTTTTATCATAACCTAACCTTGAAATCTTATACAAAACATTATCGATTGATTTTATTATTTTATTTCGTTACTATAAGTATTTATAAGGTTGCAATATTGGAATGGTTGATCTTGGTATGACTTGTCATATTACCATAGATTTTATTTGTAGGTTGATTAATGGTTATGCATGGTCGGTTCGTTATAACTTTGGTAAATCTTAGAGTATCGAAGGCCAAATGTTTTACATGCCATATCCTAAGTTTACCTTTTCGAATACAAACCATAGTCAATATTACCATGTTTAATGTTGATTCTTTTGCAAAGTTTGGTTTCGACGTGATGGTTTGTATTATTATTACATGCTCGCCACCTTCGGAGGTTAACATTATTATACTATAAGGTTTATGCATTGTTGTTCAAAGGTTTAATCCTTATGATTGTTTTGACTTACGTCATCGCCTCCGAATTCAATCCACCTACCGCGAAGTCGATATGGTATCATTACATTGGTACTAAACTCTGTCCATCACATTTAATTCCCAGTACTTGTCCTCTATCATGGCTATCTGTTAATCGGACACCTGTTTCATGTACAACGAAATGTTTCATATCATTTAACGCCGGATAAATAATGATAACATGAGTTATCTAGAGTCTTCGACCGTCATTTCCCATTTACTCAATTTCCTCTCTGGGTAATGCTTTCATCCATGCCAAGTTTACAGGGGTATAGCTTGTAGTTGCTCATGGTTTATTTTGTTTATCACAGGATCGGGTTTCATTACTTGTCTTTCTTTCTCGGTCTACACCCCGAGTGCTCTCTATCTGGTTTGCTGTCTAGTGCCGAGCTGTGGTATTTGTTTTGTGTGCAGCTACGTACCTTTACGCAGTTAGTTATGGTGCCAGTGGTGAGAGTCGAACCCTGTGAGATGAACCTTCTTGATTCGAACCCTGAACTGTTAACCAAGGTCGAGGCTGTTGGGTGGTTGCCATTTATAAGTAAATTCTCGGATTCAAACCCCATGGTCATGAGGGTTTTTGCTGTGTCTTTGGTCGACTTTCAGGCTAAGGTAGGTGACCTCTTGTTTCGGGTGGACGAGCGATCAGTTGTGCTTGCTACAGGTCTGTCATTAGCAGGCGAAAGGTGGTTTAAATACAAGTGAATGGACATTACTGAGTGGCGACAGCTACTGAAAAACCCCTGTCAAGAGGTATCATTCCGAACTGGAGTAGGTCGCAAATACTTTAAAAAGGAATGGCACCTGGTTCTAGACTTAATCCACAGGTACTTGACTTGTGAAGGTCGCCTGTCTTCAGCATACATCTACCATCTCAGGTTACTGTCTGCATTTATTGGTTTTCCTTTGAATCTTCCTTACTATCTGGTGCAAAGTCTGTTTAAAATGTATGCTGCAATTAAAAAGGGTCCTAAGCATGTTAGTCATAGTCTGTTTCACCATGGTTTGGTCTGAATGTTAATTGAGAGGGAATTGTCGAAAACAGACCGGTCGTGGGATGAATTCATCGAGTCTAATGGTTTTTCGACTTTTTTCCACTATCAGTTTGACAATCCCAAGGAGTGTGTTAAACATCAAGGGCCGAGTCATGTTTTGTTTCCATCTGCACAAGAACCCCTGTCAAAACCCACTGGCCACATAAGCCCTATTACTTGTAATAATCCTGTGTCCGTTCTAGTAAGAAGCCCTAGCACTCCTCTGGTTTCTAAACGCGTGAGGAGGTCTTCAACTCTGTCACCGGTTACGCCAAATAACAATGTTGATAAAACCTGCAATCATGGAGGTGATAGGTCAAAAGCTAAAGTGATAGGAAGGTTTACTCGGAGCATGGAAAAAGGTAATATTGTCAAACCCCCTGTGACTGATAGTGTTCGTGTTGAGACCGTCGTGATTGACGATGAAGCCGAAGACCCTGTTTTTCCTGTTGATGATCAGCCTGTTGAGCATGAGGTCAGTTCGAACTTTGCTGATGATAGCCTCCCTGCGTTTAATAAAGAGGTTCGGGTGGATCCTGTTATTGATCCTCCAGCTAAAGAGAAGCCTATGGAGACAAGCTCACTTGGTTTTCATTGCGTTGGGGATATGATGCACCCTCTGTTTGTTAACTATCTCTTGGACAAGATACGCAGGATGGAAGAAAGGGTGAATGAAGTAGTAGCCAATCGCGATATGATGGAGGATGATAATCTTAAGTTAAAGGAGAAAGTGGACTTGAGTGACAAGCATCTCTTGCGTTTAAGAAATCACAAGAACTGGCTGATCAGAAGAGTTCTTAAATTATAGAATGAGAATGATAAGAATGAAGAGAAGGTTCATGAGCTTAATGCTCAAGTTCCGCTTATGCAGTTTAAGGGACAGTCACAAAGTCCATCGAGTGGTGTAAACATCCAGGTCTTTAACGCCCCTATGAAATTATGATGTTTTGGGACGCACTTATGTTTTTTAGGTTTGAAGTATGATAGGTTTAAAATCGAGTTTTTATTTACAGGTATTTTTGTTTGTGTTAATTTATTTATTATTTAGTTTATTTGATTTGCTTTGTGTGTTTGCGTTTTAATTATATTTCTTTTGGGTGTGCAGTATCACAGGTGATATGTTGGATCCTCTTTCCTGGATTTTGATGATTCCCTGTCGCATGGATGATCCCTACATATTTGGAAGTAAATCAATTTTGCAGGAGCTATTTTCTAGGTGTTGTTACATGATCAGTGTTTTTGATGTTTTTGATTCATTGATATGGATCAAATATTTCTACGTATATTGAAAAATGACACGTTTTTAGAACTGTTTATTTTGGAGATTAAATGTATTTATAGGGCAGATAGCATAGGGAATTGGGGAGGGTCGATAGTTTGAGAAACAAGAAGACAAGACTTCGATTTGATCTACCTGTGACTTGAGACAGTTTCCTATCTGCAGCTACGATATTTTGAACTGGTGATACTTAATATATGTTTATAGTTTGTATACTTTGCATATGGTTTATGGTATCTCTTGATCTTGTCATCCTTTTCTTATATTATTAATGTTTGTCACAACATTCTTTAAAGAATTTTCCCAAATATATTTTGTTTGATTATCAACTTTTACTGTTTCGATTTTGCTGATATGTCATATTATGAACCTGATGATTGACATCATAGCATATGTGATACATTGTGATTACTGTATGATCTTATTAATTTATGAATTTCTTTTAATAATTTCAAGAGTATTCATGCAGTAGTTTTATCAACAGAATTTCATTACAGGTTAATATTCTTTTGCTCCTGATCAGGATAGGACCTAGATTAAATTAATTTTGGTTTATTTTTTAATTATTTTATTAAAAAAAATCCAGTGAGTTAAATCTTTGTATTCATGTTATATTTAGATCATTTTCTTATTCTGGTATTTAAAGTACAGGTGTATATAATGTATTTTTTGTAGCTTATCAACTCTGTTGATAGTTATTTGGCTTTTATTTTTTTTAGCATAAACTGATCTAAGTTAGCTTATCAATATTGTAATTAATAACCCTGTTAACTTGTACAGAGATAAGTATAGATCTAATTAACCAGAACAATAGTTTTAGTTTTAGACTTTCAGGCTAACAGAGCCTTTAAACCTTTCAGAAACAACCATCCCAAACAGCTTGGAACCTGCTCTAAGGATCCCGGTCTGGGTTCTCTTCCCCGTTACGTGCATAGTCACATATGCCTGTCAACAGGACCTTAAGAGAAGGAAGAATTATGTGTGGTTGAAATGACCTACCATCAAAGGAAATCAACATGGTAGCGGATTTAGACAACTTGGGGGAAACCAAACCCTTCCAACATGACAAATACATCACGAAAGAAATAGTTCCTTTGTCAATCACAGTGCGTTTGATGGTCATGTTAAGACATTCTACATGAATCAAGAGAGACACATAGTAAGGAAAGCGAGGCTGTAGTCCCGCGGGTTCAAATTTGATGATGGAAGAAGAGTTATCATCATGAACACCAAGACCAGAAAGAAAAGCCTTCCTTTGTGAAGGACAACTCTAAAGTACTTCAAGTGCAGACATCACACAAGGAGTATGGCCCAAATCCTCGACAACAGAATAGTTCTAGGTGGCTCGGGCATTAGGATTGTGCCCTGAACACTTTAGGACTCCCATAGGAATGCGAGGTTCAACTTCAGGTTTATCCACAGTATTTTCAATACGCAAAGGACTCTCGGGTGGAGCAGGTTCCTTTCCAAGGTCTGGTTGTGATGAACCATAGTCCTTCGCACGCATCACAACCTTAGTAGCATGCACCATATTGATGCAACCATGACCAGTATTAGATTTCGATGGGTCTTGATCTCCACTAGACTGATCATGGGTTCTCGAGTTCATGTTTTGATTATGGGGTAAAGGATTGGTCAGCACAGTTGGGCCCTGTGCTATGAAGCTCAAGGCATCTTCCATACGAGGGCACACGTGAGTGAGGTGGTCATCCTTACACAAATTGCAAGGAAACTTAACCTTATGTTTAGAATGCTTGTCCCCCCCAGCATTACAGTTGTTCTTGTCATTAAAATTGGCATTTTCGTTCTTGTTCCCACCCTTACAATTGTTTTTACCCTTATTTTTATTCCTTTCGAGCTGCTGGTTACCCTTCTGGTCTGACGATTGCACAGAAAGCACATTCGCCGTTTGGGTGGGTTAAGATGAAGCTGTGGCTTGTCCTGAGGCAGATTGGTTGATAGACAATGTGACTCACCTATTTAACTATCGAATCTGTAGGTTTGGTACTGATCGTACAACCCACAATGCCATCGGCATGTGGTCCAGGTTTGATCTTGGGGTCAAAACTAGAACATGGAGAATTAGGAATGATCTCATATAATAATCCGGATTGAGCATAAATCAAATCCAATTCTTGTGCCCTAAAAATTTCTTGTTCCTCGTTCTGAACTCCAGATGTAGAAACATCCTTCGCTATGTAAGACAGTAATGATTTAAGGAACCACTCAAGGAGAAACTTTGACAGTATGAAAGCTTTAATCAACCTCTTCCATCTATGACACTCTTGGATATGGTCCAAGATATGTGTGGCTTTGTCTTGCTGAAATGTCGACAAGAGTTCTGTACCAATGTCATAACGCACTGGTAGTTGGAAGTGATTGAGGAAATTCATATCAAGGTCATCGATCAAAATGTTGATGTATTTGTAACTTGTATTTGTAACTTCGGAATGTATTCATCTATGTATCTTATGTATTGTAACCCGATGCTTATTCCGGGATGTATCTATTATGTACTTGAGTCATGTTATCATGCCCCGATGTTCTGATCGAGAGGATCAATAATGTAAACAAGTCATGTCAAGTCATGGTGGGTAACCCTCCGATTGTCTAAGTGTTAAAGTCCCCGCAGTTCTGGGGCACTAGGGTTATTAGACTCTCCTAGTAGAGGTCAGCCCTAGTAGGGTTTTAGTCATGTTGGGATTAGTATAAATAGAGAATTGGAGTCTCTATTTATCACACAAGTTATACACACTCAAGTGTAGCGCATAGTTGAGGAAGGAGAAGACACTGGGGCTAGTCAAGAAGAAGATTACTGCTGTTGGGAGATCACTTACTGTTTTGGGGATTTTACTGTTTTGGTGCTGATTCTATCTCTAAGGAAGTTGTGGGGTTTTCTCCTTTATGGTTTCCCAGAGGAAAAACACTGTGTTCATTGTCTCTTGTGTTTGATTGATGTACTTGTTATTCTCTCAGTTAAAGATCCTAATAATGCTAGCTTAATGTTGAAAAACTAACATGGTATCAGAGCTAACCTGAGAAGAAGACACTGTGCAGCTGTGGGAACTTGGGCTTCCTAGTTTGTGGATATTCCTCCACATATTTTCAGCAAAATTAAGGTGGAAAAACTCCCCTCCTTAGGGTGCATCTTTATGTCGAAGAAGAATCCAATTCTGAGGTTTTTCAGTTTTGGACATGTCACTACTGTCAAAAATTAGGGATTTTTACAAAAGATGAATTTTTCAGTGAGCCCAGGATGGATTTATCTCCTCCCCAAAATCGAAGTTAGGGACAAATTTCAAGGCATTTGGGTGGACAGAACTCCGAAAAAGAAAAACCCTAATTTGCTCCTAAACCAGCTCTGCAGGATTTCAGCTCAAGTATCAGATCCAACATTTTGACCTGGTAAGATATAAGATATCTTGTATTTCCATTTTAGATTCTCATTTTAAAGATGTCTCATCATACCAAGCTTGATGAAAACTTGAGGGAGCTGATAACTTCTGGGCCTAGAAGTATAAGATCTCCCTGGTCCTGGAAGAGAATGAATTAGACTCCTACATTCATGAGGAGGTTCCAGTTACAGAGGGAGATGAGGCAAAGGCCTTACATAAGAAGAAGATGGTTATGGAAAAGAGGATCATTGCTGATTCTATCAAGGATCACCTTATCCCATAGGTGTCCTCTCTTAAGACACCTAAAGCTATGTTTGATGCCCTAACCAAGTTGTTTGAAGGAAAGAACATAAACCGGAAGATGACTCTGAGGAATCAACTAAAGAATGTGAAGATTCAAAATACAGAAACTATCCAGTCTTACTTCACAAGGGTTTCTCAAATCAAGGAACAATTAGAAGCTGTTGATGAAGAAGTGGAAAATGCAGAGATTGTGATGACTACTTTGAATGGCATTCCTAGGTCATGGGATGCTTTCATTCAAGGAATCTGTGCTAGAAAGAAGTTAGTCAAATTCAGCAGACTATGGGAAGAATGTTCTGAAGAAGAAGCACAGATAGCAGCTTGAGAATAGAATATGGGAAGTGAAGACCAAGCTCTCACAATTCACTCCAAAAGAAGCAGAAGAAGACATCATCACTTCAAAGGTAAGAATCCTCATCATAGAGATAACAATAGAAAGGATCTATCTAGAATAAGATGTTATACATGTGATGAGATAGGGAACTTTGCAAAAGACTGTCCTAAGAGCAAGAACCACTCTCATAAGAAGAAGGGGAAAAAAGAAGACATCATGCTCATGATACAGAGGATGATGAACCATCCAAGAAAAGATCCAGATATGAAAGTGAAGATTCTTCAAGCGAGGATGAATATGTTCTGATCTCCGCTCTCATAGGTAACATTACTCATGGCAGTGATGATTAGCTTATAGATAGTGGGGATTCCAAACATATGATGGGATTCAAAGAATACTTTGTAAGACTATCAGAACATGAATCACCTCACAAGGTGAAGCTAGGAGATGACAACCAATATCCAATAAAAGGTAGTGGGGAATCTTCATACAAACTAGACTCTGGTAAGTCTCTAACAATGAAAGAAGTATTGTTTGTGCTAGGACTCAAGAAGAACCTTCTCTCCATTTCAGCATTGGATGCAAAAGGAATGCGAGTTACATTCATAGATGGTCAGGTCATTATGTGGCCAAAAGGAAAGACTATCGATGATGCAGTGGTGATTGGAGAACAAGAAGGAGGCTTGTACAAATTGAAGGGCCATCCAGAACAAGCCTTGGTCCATGACATAGTAGAGCCAAGGGAACTTTGGCATAGAAGGCTTGCACATGTGCATTACGAAGCACTACCTATTGGAAGCAAAGCTGTTGAAGGTCTTCCAGAATTTCAAGCCAAACATGATGGTGTCTGCAAAGGATGTGCGAAAGGAAAGAATACAAAGAAGACATTTCCCAAAAGTGAAAGCAAAGCCAAAGAGATACTAGAAATCATCCACTCCGATGTATGCGGTCCTATGTCATCAAACTCACTAAGCAAGTATGCATACTATGTTTCTTTTATTGATGATTTTTCTAGAAAGACATGGGTTTAATTCATGAAGAAAAAAGACGAAGTATTCAGTAAGTTCAAGGAATTCAAAGCCTTGATTGAGAACCATACTAAAAAGAAAATTAAGATTCTTCGATCAGATAATGGCAGAGAATTCACTTTGAATGAATTCAAAGAGTTATGTAAAGAATCAAGGATTAAGAGAAAGTTGTCTACTCCTTATAATCCACAACAGAATGGGATTGTAGAACAGAAGCCTATAGAACTATCATGGAAGCTGCAAGAGTCATGCTTCATGATCAAGATCTTCCTATGCATCTTTGTGCGGAAGCTGCCAGAACAGCGGTGTATGTACAGAACCGTACTCCACATAGAGTACTCGAGAACAAGACTTCTGAAGAAGTCTTCTCTAGCAAGAAACCAGAAGTTAGCCATCTCAGAATATTCGGCTGTCCTGTGTACATACACATTCCAAAAGAGAAGAGAACAAAATTAGATCCTTCAGGAAAGAAGGGAATATTTGTGGGATACTCTGAAAACTCAAAGGCTTACAGAATCTATTTCCCAGGATACAAGAAGATTGACATCAACAAGGATGTGACATTTGATGAAGACATAGCCTACAACAAATCCAGAAAGAGACCTGCTGAAGAACCTGAAGAAACAAAAGCAGAAGTACCCAGAATTCATGATACAATCATGAACGAAGAAGCTCAAGAAGAAGATTGAGATTTCGAGGAACCACAAAGACCTGTAGATCCACCTCTGGAAAAGAATCCTCATAAGAGTAAACCTTCTTGGGTACAAGAAGTCATCCAAGGTGCGGAAAGATACGGGACTCCATAAGAAAATCATAGAGAAAGAAAGAGGACCAGATCTTACTCCGAGTATGTAGCCTTACTATGTGATTTCATTGATAAAGAACCTTCCAGTTATGAAGAAGCAACAGAACAAACAGAATGGAAGGATGCTATGATCAAAGAATATCAATCGATCATGAAGAATGATGTTTGGGATGTTGTCCCAAGGC
Organism: Pseudotsuga menziesii; assembly: GCA_001517045.1. Lineage (NCBI taxonomy): Eukaryota > Viridiplantae > Streptophyta > Pinopsida > Pinales > Pinaceae > Pseudotsuga > Pseudotsuga menziesii. The sequence continues at coordinate 334,044 of LPNX011195782.1, forward strand.
TAGAAGGGAAGTTAGTTGTAACTTCCAAATGGATCTACAAGATCAAGCATGCTACAGACGGTAGCATTGAAAAGTATAAGGAAAGATTTGTAGCTCGGGGTTTCTCTTAGAAAGAAGGAATAGACTATGAAGAATCCTTTGCACCTGTAACCAGATACACTTCCATAAGATCAGTACTTGCTCTGGCTGCAGTGATGAAATGGAATATACACCAAATGGATGTCAAGACTGCCTTCTTGAATGGTGTAGTAGAAGAGGAAGTGTATGTAGAACAGCCACTCTATTTTGAGACACATGACAAAGAGTCTCATTTATGCAGATTGAAGAAAGCCCTGTATGGTTTGAAATAGGAACCCAGGACTTGGTATGGAAAAATTGATAGCTTTCTATATAGTTTGGGCTTTACCAAGAGTAAAGCAGATTCCAACCTTTACTACAAGGTTGAAGATGGCAACCCAGTGATGTTTCTACTGTATGTAGATGATCTATTTGTGACAGGTACATATGGGTCAATTGCTAATACAAAGAGAAAGCTTGCTGCTGAGTTCGAAATGAAGGACTTGGGGATGATGCATTACTTTCTAGGTATGGAGGTGTGGCAGAGTGCAGATGGAATCTTCTTTGGACAAGGGAAGTATGCAGTAGAGGTCTTGAAGAGGTTTGGGATGATGGACTGTAAGGCTATGACCACACCCATGGCATCGAACCTGAAGTTATTGAGTGATTCTTCATCAAAGTTAGTTGATGCTATGATGTATCGTCAGATGATTGGGTCATTGATGTACCTGACGAACACAAGACCAGATATTTGCTTTGGCGTGAACACCTTGAGCCAGTTTCTGACAGATTCGAGACATGTTCACTTGACTGCTACAAAGCATATTCTGAGGTACCTAAAGGGTACAATTGATTATGGGCTCAAATACGATGCAAATCAAAAGATTAATCTGGAGGGTTATGTTGATTCTGATTGGGCAGGCAGTGCCATCGGTAGGAAAAGCACTTCAGGGTGTTGCTTCAGTATGGGATTAGGTGCGATCTCTTGGTTTAGCAGGAACCAATCCTGTGTGGAACTGAGTACAGCTGAAGCAGAGTATGTCATATCTTGTTCAGCTAGTTGTGAGGTAGTATGGCTATGGAAGCTACTATCTAATATATTTGATCTCTAGTTGGATGCTACTTGTATACATTGTGACAACCAGAGTTGCATGAAGTTGTGAAAGAATCTGTTGATGTATATGTAACTTTGGAATGTATTCTTCTATGTATCTTATATATTGTAACCTGATGTTTATTCTGGGATGTCTCTATTATGTATTTGAGTCATGTGGTCATGCCCCGATGTTCCGATCGGGAGGATTAATAATGTAATCAAGTCCTATCAAGTCATTAGGTAAGTGTTAACACCCAAAAAAGGTTCACTACCTCATATACCCCATTACATGGCTCATTTGTCCTTTTTCCTACCAATTTTCCATCAAAAACCCAGGAAACCATCTTAAAAAGCCTCCAAAAGGCCATAAAACCCTCTTTTCCTCCAAAAAATATCCAAAATTCCTCCAAAAGAGAAAAAATCTCAAAAAATGAAGAAAAAATATAAAATAATGAGGAAAAGGAGGAAAAAACCCTAAACAGCTGAAACCCTAAACCTAAAACCGCATGCGGTTTCCAATTATAAATAAGGGATGAAGACCCCTTATTTCATATCCACAATCACAAGTATCCTGCCTCTGCCAAAATTGCTCATGAAACCCTAGCTCACCATCGAGCTACTTTCACCATTGAGAGCCCCTTTCAGCCCATTTCCACCATCGGAGAAAGAGAAGAAGCAGCTTGAAGCTCGGAGCCACCGACATCGGACCAGCGCAAAGGGCTTCACCAACCTTTTCATTGAAGGTCAGATTAATAAAAGTCATTATTTACTTTCCATTGTTTTGCTTTATGAAAATGTTTAAATTTAGTTTTTAATTCTGTTATAGCTTTTATTTCACATATCATTGAACTGCTACTAAGGAATCCATTGTCCTTAGTAGGTGCTCATTCGCACAAGCTAGGTGTAAAACCCTAGCTACAGTTTTGGTGACTCCACTGGTTTATTTCCTGTAATAGTTCGAATTTTTGTTTTTTCCTTTTGGCTATCGTTTTTGGCTGCCATAAACCGCACTTTTTCCTTTCGCAGTCGCGGCCCGACCGCGCATTTCAGGCCCTAACCTGCGACCAGACCGCCGCTGTCGGCCATTTTCCAGTGTCCCGGACGCGTCTTTGAGCCTTTTAGCTGTGAACCGACCGCGTCTGTTGTCCAGAAACCCGCGGCCCACCCGCGTCTGTCACCTTAAAAACCGCGGTCCGCCCGCGCCTGTTACCTTAAAACCCGCGGTCCGACAGCCCAATCCAGCCACAGACCCGCGACCTGGATTTTTGCCCTTTTCCCTGCTGCTGAACCCACCTCCTTTGCTGCCACATTTTCTACACTTGTACAGCCACCTGTCCTACCTTCAGCCCTATAGCATTGTTGTCCCCATTTACAGAATTTGTTTAAAAAAATTTCAGCATTGCTTATTCAAAAAATATTGCATAGTAAAAATTTTTTCATTTCAGTATTGTTGTTATTTAGGAATTCGCTACGGCACTTCTCTTCTGGGTTCAGTTCATAACCTCACAAGCACACAATCTATCACCTAAATCAAGTGAGACTTAAAAAATACTTAACTCAACCAACATTCTAACCCCACTTGGGGAACATAAAAGAATTTTTGTAGTTAGGTAGGACCGAGGGGATAGGCTTCCAAAAACACCACTCGGTTACTTACACTTGAGACATAGTTGTTGTCCTTTAGGGAACCAAAATCCCCTATTATTTTTTGACACGGTCACAACCAAATTATCAGAAGGCCTCTCCCTTAGGAGGGTTGAAGTCGTGAGATTGGTTCCGGAGGTCTGAGTGGAATACCGAAGTCCATTCAGTAACTGAAGGGATACCTTTCGCAGTTCTCGGAATATCCCTGTATAGGGAATATTGCGGTTAAAGGACCAAGCGGCAGATTTACCTTTTTGGACGTGTCATGAATGGGGTATCTTAGTTGCCATTCTTCTAGGATTTGAGTACCCGGTGTCCCTCCCGGTAGGGGGATACCTTAGCCACTTGGCTTTCCTATTCATATTGTCTGACTTGGATTTCATCACCTTGCAGAGGATATGTGTAGTTGAGTCATAATACTTCTAGTTAGGTGTTTGCATGCTCCCCTACCTCCTTTTGGTCTAGTGAGTCCACCATTTTTTATTTTTTAGAACACCTGCTGTCTGTTGGTATTCTGACCATTTTTTGTTGATACTTCGCCTATTGTAGCACGCTGTTACAGTGGGTGTTTTGAGTTGGTTGTTGGCCTGAGTGCCCTATTTTTTGAGCTCTCCTTCTGCACACTCGGTTGCATTAGGGTTTTTCAGCTGTTTTGTAGTTACCTCAACCCACACAGATTTGACATCATTTGTCACCATTGCTTCCCCTAGACATTCTCGGCGCCTCAGAGGCGAGCCCCCACAGCACGGATCACTTGATACCACTCATCGTAGATCTCGAGCCTTGTCACTTGACTCCACTCGTCAGCGGCATAGGACTCCGTCACCAGATTCTGACGCCCCTTATTTTACCTCTGATTCTGAGCCAGAGTCTGAGAACCCCCTTTACACTGCCCCTACGAGCCCCATGGCTAGCGTGACTCCCACTCCCATATTGGGAGGGACCGTTGGTGGCACATCCGCCACTACACCAGTTACCACACCTATTATGGGTATGCCCTCCATGGGGACCGCATTTACCGTTCCCCTCACGGTACCTATTCCCACAGTGGGAATACCTATCCCCACTCCATTAGTGACTCATACCACCCATGGGGGTGAAGGTCCATCCCATACTACCTTAGTTCCCCCACTTGGGGGAAAACTCCCTCACATTATCCCTCCACTTGGGGGCATCGGCCTCAACTTAAACCAACCCACTATCGTGTCACATTCTTTGTCCAGTTTTCCATTCATGGCTAGCCTCAACCTACCTGACCTAGCCAGATTAACCAACGACCCCATCCGACACGACCCTACATGGCCTCAAATGCCCACCAAGCTTCCCTCTGAAATCCCTAAGTTCGAGGGCAAAGCCTATGAGGACCCACAAAACCATATCATGTCCTTCCATCTATGGTGTTCCTCCAACTCCATAGTCGACAACTCTATTCGCCTCCATTTATTACAGCGTACTTTCACTAGCTCTGCTGCCAAGTGGTATATTGAGCTGCCCCATGGAACCCATGCCACCTTTACGTCCTTGGCCTCCACCTTCCTGCAGTTCTTCCAGTTACCCATTCGCTATGACGCAGGTGTTGAGATCCTCTTGTCATGCAGATAGAATACAGCTACCCACATCACCGACCACATTCATGAATGGCGTCGACGCTGTAGCCTATGCAAAATCAAGTTAGATGACCGGATCTTCCTAGATTGGTTTCTCAAATCCCTCCTTCCTATCATTGGGAAGGATGTGGCATCCGAAAGACCCCAGTCTGAGGAAGAGGCTATCCTAAAAGCCCAACAGTTTGATCTCATTTACGCCCAGTTGGGTTATCTTTATACCATTATACCTGACGCCCCTCGCAACAATTCCTCCAAGCACGATGCGCCGGGGGCATCACATGCTGCTGACGGAATTAGTGGCTGTGTCTCTTCGCAGCCTCAACCATTTTCCGTAGCCTGTCCTACCCCTGAACCATCACGGACTGCCTCACAGTCTGGAGCAACCAACCCATATGCTCACATGCCACATCCCCACCATACCCATGGACCCTCCTGTCCACCTCAGTGTTTCGGTAATATGACTCCCGCTTACACCCCCCCCCGATCGCACCTCAGCCTTACTATCACCAGCAGGCTGCGCCAGCTCCTATGCCGTCACAAGCTCAACCTCATTATTACCAGCCACATCCAGCCCCTGCGGCAAACTTACAACCCGCTCCACAGCAATATCAACAACCCCCTCAAGTAGCTGCACCAGTGCAGCCTCCACCGGCATATTATCCACCGCAGCCTGCTCCCGCACCTACGCAACCTCAGAATCCACCTGCTGGCCAAGGGCAAGTTTATGCCCAACAAAAACCGCCAAAAAACCAGAACAACCAACGCAACCAGGGCCAACAAAACCGCGGCAGGGGCCGAAATCATGGGAACAACCAACCAGCCGACCAAGCTGGTAAACCCCCTAATCCTCCCGCTAATAATAATGCGGCCCCTGCTAACCAAAACCCTGACCGTCCGCCCAAGCAGGCTAAAAACCCCAATTTGCGGACAAACTTTCCTTGTTCTGTTTGTGGGGTCTATGGCCACTACACACATTTTTGTCCACATATGGAGCGAGTTCAGCAACTTTTGGCTGCTGATCTACACCGCCAAGGGCAGGCGGCTCCTCAAGCACCACCCAACCCCCCACAACCGCAGCAGCCACCTTTGGTGCTGCAAAACCCCTTACCAACCCAAAACGTAGTGAACACTGAACTGTTAGCTCCCCCTCAAGCTAATGCACCAACCCAACGAATCACTTACACTGCTCCTGATCAACCCATAGTGGACTCAGGGACCCACCACTTGTTGATGATGTCCTCCGATGAGGTCAACCTCCAGACTCGGTGGAACCAATATGGCTCCACCCCTAAAGCTCCTCTTGTCGATAAAACCACTAACGCTCATCCACGGATCAAGCGTTACGTATACCTCCACCTCCACCAAAGGGTGCTCCCAAAGCACCTCGTTTCCCACTTCGCCGCATCAACATTAACCCCAATGCGTGAGCCGCATCAAACTACAGCATTGTCGATGACTTAGCCCAATCTCCTGCAGCCATGTCTGCATTAGAAGTCTTAAAAAACTGCCCTTCGCAGTGCAAGACTTTACTCTCAGCCATTGGGGCTGTCGATCCAAATGATTCGCAGTTAATGGCATTTGATTTGGACCAATCCGAACCTCGCCTGCCTTCCAATTTGGCATTCCAAGTCTCTGTTTCCATTCGGAATTTTGTCGTCCATTGATGCATTATTGATGAAGGTGCCTCCACATGTGTCATGCCCACCTCCATCTGGCAGAAACTGGGATCCCCCCCTCTCCAGCCGTCCACTACTGCGTTGCGAGCCTACGACGGCCGTTCAGCTCAACCATAAGGCCTATTAACGAACGTCCCCCTCCAGCTGGCTGGAAAAATTGTTCACATAAACATCAAGGTTATCAATGCATAGCTTGATTACAACCTTTTACTTGGCCGCAACTACATGTATGCCATGCGGGCAGTTGCTTCTACCGTCTTTTGTACCATGATGTTTCCCCATGAGGGACGCGTGATCATGGTTGACCAACTCACTTACCATGATCCCAATGCCCCCGCGGCACCCAAAAATGTTCTCCCCATGGTTGAACAACCTGTCTCAGGTGCCACCACCTCATTATTTTCTTCTACGAGGCCCGGAGTTTACTCAGATGCGCCAATGACCTTGACCTTCCCATCTATTCCACCCCCGTCTCCTCCCACTGAAGTATCTGACCTATGTACCCTGTCCCACATCACGCGCACTCCTACTAATCAAACGCCTTTGTTGCCTAAACCCCCTTTGGTACCTAGTCACATTGGTGCTACACCCATTCATACCATTCCTTTCCTCTTCCCTCCC
>LPNX011195786.1:0-10557 GCA_001517045.1 Pseudotsuga menziesii
CTCCACCGTAGATCTATAAGTTTTGTTAAGCCTTTTTGTTGATCACCAACTTTACTTTTCCTTACAACTTTCGGTAGCAAATCTATTTCTCACCATAAATCTTTCCACCTTAAGATATTGATCATCAAAGTTTTAAAACATTTACAATAAGAACCTTTCATTCATTTAGTCTCCATTGTATCATCCACGGTCATATTAGAAAATTTTCAAAACTTTAGTTCTTGATTTAAACTTGCTCTTTCTTTTCACCTACAAGCTAAAATGGTGCTAACAACTAGCTTCAACTAGGGATTCTATCCTCCCCATGAGGTAACAAAGAACCCGCAGACTAGTGCCAATATCATTCTCTGTACAACATTTCTTCAAAAACTAAAAACTCTAATATATTTTTCTTTTGCTGTAAGTAAATCAAAGAAAATGACAAATCGTAAGATCTTGGGGCCTTCTCTTTGGGATTTAAATCCTTCAACTTTCCATCTGTACTCATTTTTCGATAAAAACAAATATACACAACTAATATACAAAGTACCTCCATCCTCAAGACTTTTAGAAATATTCCATTAACAGGGCCCCCTTTAAGTTGAATCTTATTTTGACTCTGTAGAATAATAGAATTGTCCCATCTATAGGCAGTAATGATATATGGTCCTTTCCACAAATGATCAAACTTACCATGTTTTTCTTCTTTCCTTGCATCCCACTTTAGAACGAGATCATCAACCTGAAAATTCTATTCTTTAACTCTCATGTCAAAAGTTTTCTTCATTTTTTCCTAGTGTATCTGCACTCTATCGTAATCCTTTTCCCTTACCTCAAATAATTCAATGATCTGATTTATCCTCCTCTGCATATAATTTGGTTCTTCATCCTGCTCATGTACCAGTTTCATTACAGGAAAACCTAAAGACATATAAACACCACCTCTGCTCCTTATACCAACTGAAAAGGTGGCATACCAATAGATCTCTTAGTACTTATTATGTCTTCCCATAAAGCATACTTCAATTTGGTGTGTTGAGCTCTCTTGTTCTCCTTCAACAACTTCTTTATTATCCTTACCAAACTTTTATTCGAGGATTCAACAAAACCATTTTCTTGAGGATAATACAAAGTGGAATGATTTAAACTAATGTGGTATTTGTGACAGAAATTGATCATTTTCTTAGATTTGAAAGCTTGTGCATTATCAGTTACAAGTATTTTGGGACATCCAAACAATGGAAAAATATTATTTTCCAGAAAATCCAAAATAACACCATATGTAGCCCTTCTAATAGGTACAAACTCAAACCATTTAGTAAAGTAATCAATTGCAGTCAGGATACATTTGTGTTGACTAGAAGAATTTGGGTTAATCTCTCAATTGAAATCTAAGCCTCGCTGCTCAAATGGTGCTTCTACTGAAATAGGATTGAGTGGTAATCGTAGTAACTTCCTCTTTCCATAAAACATTTGGCATTGATGACAAGATGTGACCTCTTTGTTGTTAAAATTCCATATGCTAATCTATATCATCAGCATTTAATTTCAATTTCATAACAAAATCATATAAACAGGATCACTGAAAAAAACAGTATCACAAGAACAACATAGATTTATCCTGGGAAAACCCTAAATGGAAAATCCCAGCAAAAATCTTCCTCAATATGGATGCCCCAAAAAGATAAAAGGTAAAACCCAAAAGAATGATCCTCCTTCTTCTTCAGCCACAACTCTTTCTCTCTCTCTCTCATGTGCTACACAAGTGAGTGTGTGTCTCAAATGAGAAGTGTTGGAGACATTTACCACCATACACACTCTTTTTGGTCAAATTGGCCTGGTTAAACCACTATCCTAAGTATAATTGACATTAATTGACATCAGTGGAGCATTAATTTCCATCATCCAGTCAAAACCATGCCTACCTATAGTCAAGGAGGCTAACTAGAGCACTCCGGGGGTGATCTGAGTGATATTAACGCACCTAATTGCTAAATTGTGGTTACAATCAGTTGAACCAGTCAGTCAAGGTGCCTCCTCTCATTAAATATATTATTTAATGATTATCTAATGATCTAGAATCAACAGAGGTGCCTCCACCAACTTTTGATGATCAGTTCAGCTTCAATTAACCTCATTGGGGTTCATTGAAGTAATGGAGAACTAGCACTTGATGGTTGGTTGCTATGACATGTGTTTGATCTCCTTTAGTTGAGATTCAGTCATTTATTGCACTTCAACTTTAGTTAGGGTTTGGTGAGTCAATTAGGGTTTTGGTCAAGTGGTTAACTGAGTGTGAACCAATGGTTTAGAGTCATTTAAGCTAGACTCACTCATTGATTCCGAATTGCCTCCTTAGGTATTCAAATTCCTCATTGATTCAAGCTATTGCTTGACATTATTATTGTAACCATTCATTGCTTATTAAATATATAGAGAGGAAACCAATTCTGATTCCAATTAACACCATTTCATGAGTTATTTGTTGATTATTCTTTGATGAGATTGATTCTTTGTTCCTAGATCAATGCGCAAGAGTAATATGTTATCAGAGCATACGGCGGGATGAAGATATATCTCTCAAAAACAAGCTTTTTGACAAATTTCTCCATGAAAAGTGAGCAATAGCTCAAAATTCCAACACTACACTAGAAACCAAGGCTTACCACTCAATATCCCAAGTAAAGAACTTGTTGATCAAGCTTGCTTGATTGATTATGCTGGGTGTGATGAAATCCTATAATGTGCAGGCTTTCCAACCTTATTTTTCCCTTTCTGTTTTGATTTTCAGGTTTCTACAGTTGAAGGATTCGCTATAGCACATCTAGATGGCCTCCTCAGTAGATCTCTTGACTCCATATAATTTCCACTCATGGAAAAGTTATATGGAGATTTAGTTGTGCTCCAAAGGATTTTTTAGAGTCACCATGGACACTGAAGTTGAGCCCGGATCTGCCGTAGATAAATCAATATTCTTGAACAAGAAGGATGAAGCCTTCGATTTCTTGTGCCTCTCTATTTCCCAAGACCTTCTCTTCCATATTATGGATTTGAAGACACTGAAAGAAATATGGGAAAAATTGGAATCTCTATATGAAAAGCATGATGAATTGAGGGTTTACCAGCTCGAAAATGAACTCATGTCTCTCCAACCTTCCAATTTCGAGACTCTGAATGATTTCTTTACAAAGTTCAAGCATACCGTTTTACTCTTGAAGCAATGCAACGTGGAGAAGGAGGATAATCAGCTCACCCTTACCATTCTCTCCAAACTTAGGGCCAATTATTCAGTTTTTTATTCTACATTCCATGCGGGGAAGCTCACAACCCCGGGATGGAAGATGCCTACACTCAATGCCTTCATTGAGTCCCTAACAAATGAACATGACAAGCTTGTCCAGATGGGGATCATCAAATCTTCCCGTGATCAATCCCTCCATGTCTCAGGGTCCAAAGATTTGAAGGGTAAAGGAAAGTAGCAAAAAAATTAGAAAACTAAATTTGATGCTCGCAATCCTAGAGTTGAAAACCAGCATCATGATGAATCTTCTGGCTCAAGGAAGAACAAAGGAAAATGGCATAATGGGAAAGAAAAAGTCAAGTGTTCTTATTGCGGGAAGGGTTCTCACCCTGAAAATGCCTGCATGAAGAAAAATCTTGATGAAGCAACCTCTCTCCTGGAGAGGAATCACATCAATCTTTCGGAGAGATTTTGGAGGAGAGATCACCAAGATCGGGAACCACAGCATGAGAATGGTCATGCCCTCATCGCAAGCACTTCGAAGTCCAAAGCATTGTTGATTGAATCTGGATATTTGAATCACATGATGGCTGAAAAATACTCCTTTTCATCCTTGGAGACTGGCAAATCCATCCCCATCCACATGGGAGATGACTCCACCATCATTTTCGAAGGACAAGGTACTGCAGATCTAGAAAATGGTTTTTTCTCTAATGTTTTGTATGTACCGTCTCTAGCAACAAATATCCTTAGTGTCTATTAGATGACACATACAATAATTCCTAAGAGAGTCTCTTTCAGCCCAAATGATGTTGATATAACAAAAATTGCATCCGGGAAACTCATTGCTAAAGGCCTTGCAAACCACCATGCAAAAGCCTATGAGTTCTCTCACTTTGTTGCGGATGCAAAGCCCACTACTCTGCTAACTCATGGAAATGAGGTTAGTAGGCTGTGGCATGAGAGGTTTGGCCATCTTAATTTCAAATATTTTCAGCAATTATAGAAAGACTCCATGGTTGAAGGCCTCCCGATCATCAAGGAAACCACAAGAATTTGCAAGGGCTGTGTGATTAGAAAACACCCTGAGCACAAGTTTGATTGGGGGAAGGCAAACCGAGCTACAAGCATATTGGGGCTCATACATTCTGATATCAGTGGTTCAATTCCTATCACATTCATGAATGGATTAAGGTACCTCCTTACTTTTATTGATTATTTTTCAAGATATACATGGGTTTTCTTTCTCAAAAATAAATAAGAAGTATGTGAAAATTTTCTGAATTGAAGGCCTTGATAGAAAATGCCTCTGGGCTTAATATCAAGATCTTGAGATCTGACAATGGAGGGGAGTATGTTAGTAATGAGATACTATACATATTCTCCCAAAGTGGTATTCATATCCAGCATTCAATTCCCTACACTCCCCAGCAGAATGGAGTATCGGAAAGGAAGAACCGGTCTCTCAAGGAGATGACCACCTGTATGTTGGAGTCAAAGAAGCTTGCTACAAATTTGTGGGCTGAAGCCATGCATGATGAAACATACATTCAGAATAGGGTGATACACTCATCCATGAAATGAAATACTCCTTTTGAAGCATACTTCGAACACAATCCGGATGTGCCGAACCTACAGGTGTTTGGGTCCACTGCATAGGCCCAGATTCCACTTGATAAAAGAAGGGCTTTGCAACTGCAAAGCATATAATGTCTATTTATTTTGTATCCTGATTAATCTAAAGGATTCAAGCTGCTATATATCAAGACCAAATAGATCATCATCGAGAGAAGTGTCAAGTTCGATGAGCCTCTTTAGGAGGTGGAACTAGTGAAGGAGAAAACTACTGAATTTCCTTCCTATTCTACTGAATATTTGGATGATGAAATTGGGGGTGATGACCCTGATTTGGATCCTCTAATTTATGATATCAGTGTGCATAAATCATCAGATGCTGAATCAGAACCTGAAGTGCAAAATCATCTTCCTACATGGGCCCAATAGACACTCTCCTCTGCAGGAGAAAACATTGGAAACTCAGATGATCCAAGGAGAACCCGGTCTGATTTCCAAAGAGCAGGTATTGATATCTCTTGTTATGATAATTTTCTGTCCAAAAATTGCTATTTGATAATTATTTCAGATCCAAAATCCTACTACCATTCTCGGAATGATCCGAGATGGCAAGTTTCCATGGATGAAGAGATGCATTCTCTTTAGAAAAACACTACTTGGGAGCTAGTTTCTCTTCCTCCAGGAAGGAAATTGGTTCAATGCAAGTGGGTGTTTCAGAAAAAGGTTGCTGCTAATGGAAGCACCTGCAAGTATAAGGCAAGGCTGGTAGCAAAAGGTTTCTCTCAGGTCCAAGGAGTGGACTACCATGAGACCTTTGCATCGATTGCAAAAATGGACTCCATCCGCCTTGTTTTGGCAATTTCAGCATCCAAGCACTGGGAGGTGCATCACATGGATTCTAAGTCATACTTTCTACATGGAGATCTTAATGAGGAGATATACATGAAGCAGCCTAAGTGCTACATCACTGATCCATCTTTGGTTTTCAAGCTAAAGAAGTCACTATATGGGTTAAAACATGCCCCAAGAGAGTGGTATTCCAAGATGGATGCCTTTCTTCTCTCACAAAACTTTTAGAGATGTAGATCAGATCCAAATGTGTATTTATAAAAGCATGATGGTTATATAATTATCATTGTTTTATATGTTGATGAATTACTGATAACAGGTAGCACAGTTGCCTCCATTTCAGCCATCAAAACTGCTCTCCACAATGCCTTTAATGAGTGATTTGGGGCTTCTAAAACAATTTTTGGGGCTCAAAATCAAGCAAAAACCTGATGGGATTATGGCCACTCAGTCCAATTACAATTCAGACTTATTAGTCAAGTTTAACATGGTTTAATTTAGGCCTGCACCATTCCCTTTCCTTTCAGGGATCAGCCTTGAAGAAGGAAAACACACACCTCCCATGGACTGCACTATCTATCGACAATTGATTGGTACCTTGTTCTACTTGACACATTCTAGGACTAATATTTGTTATGTTGTGAATTCTGTATCAATATACATGCATCAGCCTCATGATCTTCATTGGAAGGAAGCCAAGAGGATCCTCCAGTATATTCAGGGAACCAGGACCTACGGCATTCACTATGCTGCAGACTCCGAGCTAGAGCTGGTTGGATACACAGATTCTAATTGGGTGGGTGATTCTATTGATTGGAATTCAACTTATGGATATGTATTCATGTTTGGTAGTGGCCCCATTTTCTGGTCAAGCAAAAAGCAGGCTGCCATAGCACTATCTTCAGCAGAGGCCGAGTATCGAGGGGTGGCGAATGCTTGCATCCAAGTTGTTTGGTTTCAAGGCATTCTTTGAGAGTTTGATATTGGTAGTAATTTGTCCACTATCCTCTTTTGTGACAACTAGAGTTCTATTAAGATATCCATGGATCCAGTTACTAGGCAGAGTACCAAGCATGTAGAGATTCACATGCACTACATCAGGAAGCTAGTGCATGACAGGACCATCATTCTGCAATACTGCCCGATTGATGAGCAGATTGCAGACATCTTCACCAAGATATTTTCAGAAAATAAGTTCCCTTACCTCCATTCACTATTGGGGGTGAGTTCATTAGGGTGATTTAGACTACTTTCAGTGTTCAGCTTGTGGGGGTGGTTTTCTCACTGGGTTTTCCCTCTTTTCCTCACTTAGTTTGTTTTGATCATTGTTTTCAATTTCAGCATTGTACAGGGTGACCTATGGCCTTAGTTTCAGTTTCCCTAGAATTTTTATGCATCTATATTTTCTAACTCTTCCTGATTATAGCTTAAGGGGGGGTGTTGGAGACATTTACCACCATACACACTCTTTTTTTTCAAATTAGCCTAGTTAAACCACTATCCTAAGTATAATTGACATTAATTGACATCATTGGAGCATTAATTTCCATCATCGAGTCACACCCACACCTACCTACAGTCAAGGAGGCTAACTTAACCTTCTCCTATAGTCAAGGAGGCTAACTGGAGCACTTCGAGGGTGATCTGAGCGATATTAATGCACCTAATTGCTAACTAATGGTTACAATCAGTTCAACCAGTCAGTTAAGGCACCTCCTCTCATTAAATATATTATTTAATGATTATTTATTATTATTTAATGATTTGGAGTCAACAGGGGTGCCTCCACCAACTTCTGATGATTAGTTCAGCTTCAGTTAACCTCATCGGGGTTCATTGAAGTCATGGAGCACTAGCACTTGATGGTTGGTTGCTATGACATGTGTTTGGTCTCCTTTAGTTGAGATTCAGTCATTTATTGCACTTTGACTTTAGTTAGGGTTTGCTGAGTCAATTAGGGTTTTGTTCAAGTGGTTAAATGAGTGTGAACCAATGGTTTAGAGTCAGTTAAGCTAGAATCACTCATTGATTTCGAATTTCCTCCTTAGGTATTCGAATTCCTCATTGATTCAAGCTATTGCTTGACATTGTTATTGTAACCATTCACTGTTTATTAAATATATAGAGAGGAAACCAATTTCGGTTATGATTAACACCATTTCATGAGTTATTTGTTGATTATTATTTGATGAGATTGATGCTTTGTTCCTAGATCAATGTGCAAGAATAATAAGAAGAACCTCACCTCTATTTATATTCTTTCATTCACTTAATAATTAATTCAGTTATGTAGGCTCGAGTAATCCTAATTTAATCTTGTAGGCTTGAGTAACCACAACTGGGGTACTAATGACCCAACTTACAATGGAGGGGACTTCGTCATGACTCTTATTAGTTCTTCTGATTAGAAGCATTGGGGTATAAAGAAATACAAGTGATTCTCCCAGTAGGACCATCGAGGACCACAAAAAATACATATAGAATATTCTTTGAAGTTACAATATTTCAACACTCCCCCTTAATGAGAAGGGTATTCTACAACAACATCAACAACAACAACAGTAGGAGAAGGAGGGCATCATCAACATCATCATTAGGGTTACACATCTATAAATCATTGGAAGCTTTCCAATATCATATAGTATTCATATTCAATCTTCAACAGCACCAACACTTTTACCGATAGCATCATCATTAGTAGTTTGACCTTTCGATCAACAACATCATCATCAACACTTTGACCTTTCAATCAGCAAACATCATCATCAACACTTTGACCTTTTGATTAGCAACATCATCATCATACTCTAAAATTTCGATCATCATCGTCATCATCATCATATTCTGAACTGACGATCAACAACATCATCGTCATCATACTCTGATCTTTCGATTAGAAACATCATCATCATCACACTTTGATATTTCGATCAGAAAAATCATCATCATCACACTCTGATCTTTCGATTACGAAAATCATCTACATCACACTATGATCTTTCGATCAGGAAAATCATCATCATCACACTCTGATCTTTTGATCAGGAACATCATCAGCAGCAGCAACAACCTGCAATCCACAACATGAAGACAAAAGTATTTGGATCACGTTTGGAATTAAAGTCTAGGGATGATGCAATCCCACCACATTCTCAACAACCGAAGTCATCAGATTTAATTATGGGATAATCATTCCCTATCACTTTAGGACTAAGTCCAAGGATGATGCAATCCTACCACATTCTTGAGTACCGAAGTCACCGGATCTGTCCTAAATAAAAGTTCAGCAATGTTACAATCCTACCACATTCTTGAGTACGAAAGTCGCTGGATCCATTCGAAACAAAAGTTCAAGGATGATACAATCCGACCACATTATCGAGTACTGAAGTCATTGGATCTGTTCTGAACAAAAGTTCAAGGATGATACAATCCTACCACATTCTCGAGTTCCAAAGTCACCAGATCGATTCTGAACCAAAGTTCAGGGATGATACAACCCCACCACATTCTCAAGGACCAAAGCCACCAGACCTATTATGAACCGATGTTTAGGGATGATACAATGCCACTACATTCCCGAGGACCGAATTCACTGGATCCATTATGGATAGATGTCTCGGGATGATACAATCCCTCTTCATTCTCAAGGACCGAAGTCACCAGATCCATTATGGACAAATGTCCTAGGATGATACAATCCCTCTTAATTCTCGATGACCAAAGTCATTGGATCACTTTAGGAAAGTGTCCAAGGATGATACAATCCCATTGCAACATCACTGCTCACCCTTTCAAGGAAGGTCTTTCCGAGCAAAAATAAGCTTGTCTCGAAAGTGTTCAACTTTACCAGAGACAGAGGCTTTGTCATCACATCAGCAACTTGTTCATGAATACTTACATACTGGAGCTTTATGGATCCTTTCTACATCATATCTCAAATGTAGAAATATTGGATTTCTATGTGCTTTGATCTATCATGGAACACTGGGTTCTATGTCATCTTTATACAACTTTGGTTATCACATAGAATCATGGTAGTATCCAATTCTAGGTTGAATAAACCTGACATTGGCTTCCGAAGCCATATGGCTTCACAACTAGCAGAGCAAGCTGCTATATATTCTGCTTCAGCTATGCTAAGAGAAACACTAGACTATTTATTGCTAAACCATGAAATCATAGCAGATCCTAGACTATAGCATCCACTTGATGTGCTTTTCCTTTCTAATACACTTCCAACACAATATGCATCTATATAGCCATACATTCTATACTCATGGCTTCCATCATAGTATAGACCAAAGTCTATAGTCCCTTTCAGATATCTCTTCACATGTCTTGCAGCTATTAGGTGAACATGTCTAGGTTGAACTAGATATTGAATCAAGGTGTTCACAACAAAACAAATGTCTGTTCTGGTATTTGTTAGATACATCACCGACCCAATAATCTGTCTATATTGAGTCACATCCACTAACTCTGATGAGTCATCAACTAATAACTTCAGTTTGGAATCCATGGGTGTGGCCATGGCTTTGCATTCCAACATATTGAATCTTTTCAATATCTCTAGAGCATACTTTCCCTGGTTGAGAAAAATTCCTTCTAAACTTTGCCATACTTCCAGACCTAGGAAGTAATGTATTAACCAAAGGCCTTTCATCTCAAATTCTTTGGGGAGTTTCTTCTTGCTTTCCACAATATGTTTCTCATTCCCTGTCAAAAATAAATCATCCACATATAGTAATAGTATGACAAGTTTATCTTCTATAACCTTGAGGTGAAGGTTAGGATCGACTTTACTCTTGGAAAAACCCATGCTCGTTAGGAAACTATCTATCCTTCCATACCAAGATTGGGGTGCTTGCTTCAGGCCATATAGGGCCTTCTTCAACTTGCATACCTGAATA
>LPNX011195786.1:10750-23675 GCA_001517045.1 Pseudotsuga menziesii
ATATCTCTTTCCCAAGCAGGCTTTCTCTTTCGTGACATCTCCATTGTAGGAGGTTCTTGTGGTTCAGTCATGTCATGGTATTTAGGAGTTTCATCTTCAGGGAGCCATGTAGTTTCTTGATTTCTAGGAGGTGCCTCTTCCTCATACATTTCTTCATGTTGGCACTTCCTGGATCTCTTGAGGACTGCTTCTTCATCGAATGTTACATCTCTACTGATTTCCATGTGATGGAATCTAGGAATGTAAATTTTGAATTCCTTAGATACTTCACAGTATCCAACAAACATCCCCTTCTTTCTAGAAGGATCCAACTTGGTTATTTTCTCTTTGCTATATGAACATAGACTAGACAACCAAATATTTTGAGGTGACTTACCTTAGGCTTCTTTCTCGTGAATATCTCTTCTGGAGTCTTGAATCCAAGAGCACTATGAGATATTCTATTCTGTACATATACAACAATTTTTTATGCTTCTTCCCATAGATGCATTGGAACATATTGATCATATATCATTGTCTTCACTACTTTCATGATAGTCTTGTTCTTTCTTTCTGTAAAACCATTCTATTGAGGATTGTAGGGAGTGGTTAGTTCCCTCTTGATTCCAACATCTTTACAGAAGGCTTCAAATTCTTTTGAGGTATACCCTTCACCATTTTCTGATTAGAGTGTCTTGATACTTTTGTCTGAGAGATTCTCTATCAAGGCTTTGAATTCCTTGAACTTATAAAACACTTCACTCTTTTCTTTCAAGAAATATATCCATGTCTTTCTTGAATAAACATCAATAAATGTAATGTAATATTCAAAACCACTTAAAGATGTGGAGGACATTGGACCACACACATTTGAATGAATCAATTCTAAGGTACCTTCTGTTTTTGTTTCACTCTTCAGAAATGGATTCTTGATATTCTTTCCTTTCGCACATCCTTTGCAAATTCCTTCATGTTTGATCTTCATGTCTCATAATCCCATCACTACTTTGTTCACCTGAGGTAGTGCTTTGTAATTGATGTGAGGAAGACTTCTATGCCATAGTTCACTAGGATCAGTGGACTCATGAATAAGGGTTGTTTCTGAATGTCCCTTGAGTTTATATAGGCCACGTTCTTCTTCACCAATGATAACTGCATCTTCAATATTCTTTCCTTTGGGCCACATGAGTACTTGGCCATCTATGAATGCAACTATGAATCCTTTCTTATCTAAATCTGAGATAGAAAGTAAATTCTTTTTTCAGACCTGGTACATATAGCACTTCTTTCATCTTCAGGGGATTCCCTGAATCAAACTTGTAGTTTGCTTCTTCAATTCCTTTTATAATATATTGATAGTCATCTCCTAGATATACTTTCTTATTAAAATTTCATATGCTAAGCTAGATCATCAGTATTTCATTTCAATTTCATAACAAAAGCATATAAACAAGATCATTGAAAGAAACAGTATCACAAGAACAACACAGATTTATCAAGTATTTGGTTATTGTTGGGTAACTAAAATTTGTATGAAAAAGTCATATTCCTTTGCTAAAGAATGGAAAGAAATGAAAACTATATATATGATCAATATAATGCACTAAATATGCACATGATAAGAGATAATTTTCCAGTTACAGATTAACCAATTCCGCTAGTTTCAGAGGGGGTGACTAACCCATATAGTTCTCACTAGTTGATTACAAGTCCTTGTATTTGTATTTAGGAAATATTCCTATCCAACTTATTAAGAAACATATGCATCCTTAACTGCAATTTTAGAAATAAAAAGGAAATAGAATTAATATACAATGGATTTCTCTAATTGCAAATAGGGTTCTCATAAAATGCTTCTTAGAAAAAAAACACAGACTCTGAAACGAATTTTGAATTTTTTTTCTTAAAATTACCAATTTGTCTCATTAGTATATAGAAAGAAGCATACCAATACAAGATATATAGCAAGAATCATGAAAATTAAATTCGTCTCATTGCTTGGCTCTCTTATTTTCAATTTTAGTAGCTAGATATTTGGGATTTATAATGTTTGAATGAAAATTATACAATTATATTTTATTTCTCACATGATTGAAAAGTTTTGTTCCAGTGACAATGCTTAGAGAATGTAGTAATGATTCCTCAAGTATTTTTTTATTATAACATCATTTTCACATCTATAATTTGAACCCTATAGTCGCATCTATTGAGTAGGAAGTGGAATATATCAAATTATAGAACAATCATATTCCAAAGGACCTATTCGTGCATAAGTAAATACAAATATATTTTAAGGAATCGAAGAGCTATTAGCAACACAAGACTCCAAAACGTACATGATTTTAATTATAACTAGTGCCGAATTCATCATTTATTTGGTGATGTAAGGAACTAATCCTATCCATCTCCAAATGTATACTATAAACAAATTAATTTCCAAACAATTGTACATTTTTAATAATTAAAAAAACAAGTTTTTTTTCACTATGGAATATTTATGTTTAATAGCTTATTAAAACTTAACAACACGATGCCATTAAAAACAAAAGTCTTTAGTTGTACAATATAAATGCATAAAAATGATAAAGTTTTTACTATAGAGGATTGTTAACACAATTACAAAAAAAGGAATCGATATTCATAGTCTAATAAGAAAGAGTTCAAAGTGCTAAGTAGACCTTTTCTTGAAGAAAAATGTTCTTTCAGACACCATTTTTTGTAGACATAACATACCTACCATAATCAAATGTGCTTGAAAGGCCAAAGAATTCAACCAAAGACATGATTACATGGAGCGTCTAATTTCTATAATACAATAACACTACCTATATATACAAGTACTAGTTAAAGGGGAAAACTATTGAAAACCAACTCAATGTTTATCATTTCATCCTCCCCTCCAAAAAAAGGATCAATGCAAACATACCACACAATATAAAGCCATCCAAAGGAACTTTTCCATAAATCAAAATGCACAAACATGAATATGCACATTTAGTTATTTGAATGTCTATAAGAAAATATGTACAAATGATTTGTCCTTGGAAGCTACTACACAGAAAGGCCAAGGACTACTTCAATATATGCAGATTTGGTGGCTTTAGGGACAAAGGAGTTGAAGGAAATGGTAGTGGTGTTATGCTTAAAGGTTGCATTATCTCTAGTTGAGAAGAAATGCTCAAAAGGTTGTATTGACTATTTTTGGCTCTACTTATCTCTCATGAGCATTGGGATATCTGTTGGTTTGTATCCTATCATGAAGTTCTTGTTATTTGGCTTGGATATTTTGGCTCATCCTTGGACATTCTTTTTTCCAGTGGGCTATATTTCTTAGGGTTTTTCTAGTTGTAGAAATGTATGCTATAAGAAAAATTCATAAGCTATAATTACTAATTCCTAAAAATTGGTAATATTCCTGCATAACATGTTTTATCTCTTTATTGTGTCATTGCAAGAAAATTATTACAAGTCACTCTACACGGAGGGCATTATTCTCTCTATATTTGAATGAGAAATACATTCTCTAATATGGTCCTAGGGAATATTAAATACAATGAAATTAGGTTATTTCAAGAGACAACATTTTCATACCTGGTATTGGATATTTCCATGTCAAAGTAATTAACTCATATGCTTGTTAACCATCTCCTGAAATTGTAGCAAACCCATCTAGTTCTGCATCCTCGGTTGTTCATAGAATTTACCCATGAATTTTTTGTCCTTCCTGTGGAATTGATGGTCACTATATGCATATTCATCACACCATGAAAACTGACCTTCTGACATGCATGCAGTTTATGCATGGCATCAACGTGGCCTCCTGGTTCTCTATGGGACTCCCCGTAAGTTACATTACATTCCATTGTTTGAAAATGGTCATTGAATAATAACAAGTGGAATAAGTTTGTGCTTAAAGTATTAAAGATGAGTGTTGGAATATATTAAGCCCACTCACAACTTTGGATAAAATAATTAATCATTATTTGATTAATTATTCACCCACTAGCTTAATTAGTTGGAATCCACTTGCACCTTAAAGTCATTACCTGACATCTATATCCTAGGATGATTTATTTCTAGTTATAGGTTTATCTTGACCACATTTTTACCATCCATAATTACTATACATCACTTTACAGCAGATTCTGCTTTATTCTTCTTTTTCTGCTTTTCTATGGATAAGATAAAAGCTACTCAACTAGGAAACTGGAAGCTTTTGTTTCCAACCCATCCTCCATTAGTTTTTCTCCATTTTATAAGATTATCATGTTTTTTCCATTTCCTTGACAAATAAATCATGCTTTTTCCAACTCATGAGGTCCTTGATAGATTTGGGAAGTGCTTTATCCACCTATGGGGTTTGCTATATTTTAATAAGTCGGCCTTTTTGAGCTTTATGAGTTGTTTCCATACAATTCGATTTTCCTATGAGGGATGTACTATTTATGTACATTATTATTCATCATTATTCAATGGAAGGATACACACCAATATTCATCTCTTCATTCATGTGATCCAGTCTCTTTTCTTCTCTCTATTTTTACTGTGTATGCTTATGAGAATTCTTAGTAGAAAGATCTATTTCCTGTGCTTATTCTTAGCATCATTGCTCATAAAATTGATCTATTATTTCTACATGGTATCAGAGCAGTAGGTTGATTAAATTCTACAGAGTTGAGGAGCGCATCTAGTCTCCTATCCCTCTTTGAAGAAGAGCTTGTCTAGCTTACAACATTTTCTCCTAGTTTGTTTTATAGGTTGCAGAGAGTTTCTTCTTGAGCACATCAATTTAGAAATATAGATTCTCCTTCATCAATGATTCTTACTCCCTTCAACTACCATGAATGGAAATCCAAAATATCCATTATATTGCGTAGTAGAGGATTGTATAGAGTTACTCTAGCTTTGGAGAATGAGCCCAATGTTGTGATTGAGAAAGCTAAGTGGCACAATAGGTTAGATGAAGCCTATGGATGGATTTTCCTCTTTATTTATCCTGATCCACTCTCTCATATAGATGGTTTGACCACTCCAAACCAAGTATGGACTCAATTGGATTCTTTCTTTGGAGTTCAAGATGAGCTAAGAGTGCATGAATTGGAGGTTGAGTTATTCTCATTGAGTCCAAGCAATTTCGAATCTCTTGAGGGTTTCTTCACCAAGTTCAAGTCACTAGTTCTAATTCTCAAGAAATGTGGGATTGATAAAGAATATAATTAATTAATCCTCATTAGAGGAAATTTCAACTCAAAATGGGCCTCCTAAAAAGAATTAATAAAATAATAGTTAAAATAATAATATAATATTTATTAATTTTGGACGAAGAAAAGAAAAAATATACTTTTTTGTTTGTATTTTTGACATATCTCCCCGTGTGTTTACCCAAATTTCGATCGAGAGAGCTCGTTGGATGTAGAATTAAATTTTGCATCCAAGGAGTATGTCATCATCACATTTTTTCAGGTATTTCTTGTTTTTGGGGTAGCGTGGTCCGTCAAAAGTATACCGAGTGGGTACTCATTGGATGCGGAATTTAATTCTGCATCCAACAAGCTCTCCCGATTGAAATTTGAGTAAAAACCCAGGGAGATATGTCGAAAATACAAACAAAAAAAGTAGTTTTTTTTATGATACCTATCCCCAAATTTATATTAAAAAATTCTTTATGACCTATATGGTATTTCAAATTTAAAGCAATTTCATTGGCTAACACATGATGACATGGAATTTGAATCAAAGTTAAAAGGACCATTTTGAGTTGAAATTTCCTCTAATGTTCCATTCTTTCTAAATTGGGTCCTGATTACTCAGTTTTTGTGTCTACCTTTCATGCTACTAGGGTTGATGTTCCTAAGTGGAAAATTCCTTCTTTAAATTATTTTCTTGATTCACTAACAAAGGAGAAGGATAAATCAATCCATATGGCTGTTCTTAATTCTCCAAAAATCAAGGATCATGCTATATTGGTTCAAGGAAGAAATAATCACAAATCAAAAGAGAAGCAAATTGTAAAGAAGCAAAAGTCAGAAATTGAAGATGAAGATTCATATGAAGATTTAATGAAGAAAGTTAAGAAGAAAGGGAGCACATCCAAGTGTTCTTATTACAGAAAGGTTTTTCATTGAGAGAATAAGTGTTTCAAGGAGAATATGGACATCATGTCTCAACCTCTTGAGAAGCACAAGATCAAAGTTTCAGATGAACTAGAAAATCATGTTGATTCCTCAGAACAATGTCATACTTTGCAGTTCCAAGGTGATATAACTTATGCTTTGAGTACCATAGTTATCTCCTTTTCTCATGTCTTTGATATATATTTAGTCTTTGATATATCAGAATCAGAAATATCAGAACCTTTCTTTGATGATCCTCCTCTCAGTCTACTAGATTCATCTCCCAATAATTGTAATTTTTCACTAGATATCGACTTGCCTTTCAGCAGCTCTTCCTCACAAGCTTGTATATCTAATTAAGAATATTTTTTTCAGGTTGATATGCATTTCATGACACATATAATAACACCATACATACCATATACCATACCTCTAAATAATCCAAATACTATACAAATCCCAAGCTCACTAGTTGATTCCTCATTGGTCTCTTATGCAGTGATATTTATTTTACATGGTTTGAAGTATTTCCTATAATTTAGTGGCTGGTTATCCATATCCCACTACTACATTTCGATCCAAAATCCGACGAAAAAATCTGACGGTGCGTGGATTTCTCTTTTTAAACTTACCAAAAATCACAAAGATACATTTTTTTTTTGTAAATGTGGCCACAAGCGTCGGTTAAGCGATGGCTATTCTCATAATCGTCACTTAACCGATGGCGTGTTAGTCAGGAAGTTCATTCAAACAAACAAAGAAAATCCAAAATTCACATAGGGCGTGGAACCTACAAATGCCATACACACCAAGGATTCACCTTTTAGCATAATACCGTGAGAAGGCTGTCTGTTTGGCCTACCTAATGGAAACACAGATCGCACAGCTCAACTCACTGCAAAGCCAGGGGTCATATAGATCCATAGCTTTCCCCACACATATTGATATTGTATGCATAGTTTGCTCAAATTAAGCACAGTACTGGATTTCGAGCGAATTGCAATTTCTAGGATAGAATGTCTTACGCATACCTTTTCAAGTACATTGTCATAGGAGACACTGGTAGGCATATTGATCTGTATACATTCATTCTATTCTATGTGTGTCCATGGAAAATTGAATTTCACTTTCACTAGAATGAATGAAATGATAAATGTTTTGGTGTTTGGCAGGAGTGGGGAAGTCATGCCTATTGCTGCAATTCA
Organism: Pseudotsuga menziesii; assembly: GCA_001517045.1. Lineage (NCBI taxonomy): Eukaryota > Viridiplantae > Streptophyta > Pinopsida > Pinales > Pinaceae > Pseudotsuga > Pseudotsuga menziesii. The sequence continues at coordinate 18,048 of LPNX011195786.1, forward strand.
CGGACAATAGGTTCCAGCTAGTGCATGACTTGACAATCGGGGTGGAATTTGGGGCACGCATGATCACCATTGGAAACAAGCCCATTAAACTTCAGATCTGGGATACGGTAACACCCTATCAATTTCTCATTGGTTTCTTTTTACTTTTCATCTCGTGTATATGCTACCCCTCGCAGAATTCATCCTGAAATTGTAACTGGCACAGACCCATTTACACTCGGATAGGATATGTACTAAACCCATCTTGATATGTTGGTGATTTGTGTGAATTTGAGACATGCATCCTTGAGCTTCATAACCTTGATGTGCATATGAAATGAACCCCTGCTTTAGATGGGTCTACGCCAGTTACCATCCATTTTCTCACTAGCTTCTGTTCTTCTTCTTTTCATTTTGTATGGATGCGATCCTATGCAGAATTCAACTTGAAAATATAACTAGCAGAGCCTCATTTACACCCGATATGATATGCACCAAACCCATCTTGATATGTTGGTCATTTGTGTTAATTTGAGGTATGCATCCTTGAGCATCACAACCTTGAGGTGAATATGAAATGAGACCCTGGTTTAGAGGGGTCCAGGGCAGTTACTATCCATTTTCTCGTTGGTTTCTATTTTTTGGTCCTTTTCTTCCTTACGTCTTGTATGTATGGGATCCCTACAGAATTCATCTTGAAATAGCAGTGTCTCATTAAAACCCGGGGATGATATGCACCGAACCCATCTTGCTATTTTGGAAATTTGTGTTAATTTGAGATATGCATCCTCGAGTTTCACGACCTTGAGCTACATTTGAAATGAGACCATGTTTTAGATGGGTTTGGAGGCTGGGCTAGTTACCATCCATTTTCTGATTAGTTTCTTTTGTTTGTCCTTTTCTTCTTTTCATCTTGTATATATGGGATCCCATGCAGATTTCATCTTGAAATTGTAACGAGCAAAGGCCCATTTAAACTTGTCTATGGATATGCATTGAACCCATGTTGGTATGTTGGTCATTTGTGTGGTATTTTGGCAATTTGTGTTAATTTGAGATATGCATCCTTGAGTTTCACAACCTTAAGGTGCATATGAAATGAGACCCTGTTTTAGATGTGTCCGGAGCCCCAGCCGGTTACCATCCGTTGTCTGATTAGTTTCTATTTTTGCCTTTTTCTTCCTTTCATCATATATGCGATCCCAGGAAGAATTCATCTTGAAATTGTAAGGATCACAAGCCCATTTAAACTTATCTATGATATGCGTTGGACTCATGTTGATATGTTGGACATTTGTGTGAATTTGAGATATACATCCTTGAGTTTCACAACCTAGAGGTGCCATATGAAATGAGACCCTGGAGTGTCCATATTCAATGCACCCAATTCACTCTCTAGATGCAATGCACTGTAATAAAGACACATGACGACCTGACAAGCCACCCCACCCTCACCGTCGCTATAGAATGCATTATGCTTCCAAGTGTTGCAAATGTCTATGATATCTCCCAACATTTCCAACTTTTTCCAAGGTTTTCAGGTTTATTTTTCTGAGTATTTTTCCAAATTTTCCAGGTCCAAGCTTACGCCTTTTGACATTTTCCTGCATATTTCCAATTTTTTTTTTCGGGCCCTTGGGGATGTATTCCCGGAAATGATTTTTGAAACAAGAGCTTCAATCAGAGGATTTTTTAAATTTGCATTTGTTCCACCTTGGATTTCAATATTATTCTATATGGAAATCCATGAAGTAGATGCTCTAACATCGTATGAAGTCATATGTTCTTGCCCATGTTTGAATCAATTCTTTGAGAGGGAAGGATGTCAGGATTTATATTTTGATTTTAGCCATGTTTCTCATTTTACAAATGGGAATCATGTCTGCAACAGAATATATTAAGAAAAAATAGCCATTTTTAAAAGTTATCTCTCATAAGTGATGTAATCCCATATGAATCGATTGTGTTGCTCACTTTATCATTTTCTGAGTATTGTACAGAAAAAGTGTGTAGCTGCTTCTGTCATAGATTTCGTGTGGAATGAGTATTGTATTTCGTGAATTGAATTGGTGGCCACAAGTGCAGTTTTGGAAAAGGTTGAGTGCACATCTGCTTAAAATGTTTGTTGTTCCATGCTACATTCTTTTTGGAATTTATATGCAATAGGAATTTAGTTTGTGGACATTGACAATCCTGAATCACAAAATAAAATTAGCATCATTTCCAATTTTCAAGTTTGGAACTTGTGAACTTGAAAAAATTCACTGATTTATCTCTTCTGTAAATTATTTTCTAGTGTCAACTCAAATAATAGAAAGAAGAAACTGATAATTTGGTTAGATCGTTTTCATTACAACCTACTGCCATGAGCATGGTTTATCACATGGGGGATTTGACTTGCCAAGTATATCTTTCCTATGATTGTAGGCAGGACAAGAGTCGTTTCGATCAATTACAAGATCATACTACAGAGGGGCAGCTGGAGCACTTTTGGTTTATGACATCACAAGGTATTTTATTTGTTTTTAAACTTCCATCATGTTCCAACTATTCCTTTTGGCAGCCTGTTATGAAATACCAATTTCCATCTTCCTCTGGTCATCTGTTTACATCATCCTTTTGTTTTTTCTGTTAAATTAACCAAATTAGAAGATTAAAAATGCATTTCGTGGGATGTATGGAGGGTTTCCTATATAATAAACGATTCATGGGGTTGAGTTACAATTTCTAATTGTTATGTTCATATAGAATATCTGCCTTCACACCACTTTTCTAATATTCCCCACTTTTGGAGGGGATTGTTTCATAAATAACAAAAAAAAAGAAGCCCCAGATAATTCTGCTTGCTTATTATAGATCAGTCATTCATGGATAGATAATTAATTCCATCTAGAAAAATATTGTTCTCAAGTAATTGAAATTTCTGTAGGAATTGCAAGTTCAAATATTTTCTGTTTGAATTGCTTTGTTAAGCTTGCAATTATATGGACAGAATGTAGGCTATAGTTTCTCTGACAAATTTGGAATAATCACAACAAGTTTTGTTACTATTTGTTGAGATCATAGTCAAAATACATAAATTAAAGCTCTATACCAGCTAGATAGGCATGGAATATGTTGGTTGATCTCTTAGAATAACTTATTGGTAAGATTCATGTGGTAGATCACATGCCATAGAAAATGCAAATCTGACCTTAAATGATATTGGGGTGCAGATCAAGCTTAAAAATGAGAATATTGGGCATGGGTTTAAAATGTAAAAATCAAAATTTTGGATTGCTTCAAGGGCACATTCCTAGAATTTTTTCGGGGATGTTGTCTAGCACTTGGGATATGGGACACATCCTGAGACAGGAAGACCCAGGAACACATCCCTTAGCAACACAACTTTTGATAAGTGCAATACCTGCATAAAGTTATATCCTAGGACATGGAGACTCGGGATTGCATCCCTTGGCAACATAGCTTGTGATAATGGCTATACTTGTGTAAAGTTTTTCTACCACTTTGTTGACATTCTTTGGAGGTATATGGTGTGTGTCACTACTTTAGTAGAGGATTTATTGGGTGGTTGGATATATCAAGCATGTAGCTATGGTATTGCTCGTACCAATGCCTTTTCAAGTTTAGCTTTAAATTTTGGGGCCATTTGAAAAGTTGTTTGAGTGAGGAGGTAATGGGAAAGAACTCCATTTCCTGTTGGATGCGAGAGAAGAGATTGACCACAAATTTTATCCAAAAAATTCAATCACTCTCTTTCATCTCCATTTTGATTGACAATATATGAAACAAGTTGATACACAAATGCACTGTTTGAGCACTTGTTTGGCTAACATGAAAGCACCACTTCATAAGATCTTTGCAATACTTGAAAGGTAAAAATGGTTGGGAAAGATTCCTTTAAACTGGTCTCACCCTTGTATAGTGTGTATACTACTATTTACGAGGTTGGTTGTAATACTTACAACCATGTGAATTCTCAATCATCAATCTGTAATCCTGTAATCATGATTGTTTGAGCACCTGTTTGGGGGTTTGGGTTTCGAAGTATGCTTCTAAACTTAAGAGCCATGTGTCTAATTCATTGGCTTTGATGGTGTTGTCAAAATGTGGGATGTTAATCTTGGTGTCCATATTGAAATCAGGTTGGGTTCTAGGCACTGCTATATGCATGGATTCATATTTCATGAGGTTCTGAAACATCATCAATATCATCATGTTATTGGTTAACTATTTTTGAAAATCTTAGTTCTGTTGATATTTTGTCTGTAATTTCTTTGTTCATGATTTAGACCATGCTAGTCTCTGCATGCTTGTGTATATCTACAATGTGTTCAGGTGAATATTGTGGGTCTTGTTTATAGGCTAATGCGACTAGATTTTTTTAATACAAAAAGTTGAAATGACTCGAAGGGATATTGGAAGAGTCAAGATGTGTCTTTTGCATAGCTATTCCATATTTACCAAGGTTGCTCTGTAAATGATGTCTAAACTAAAAAAATATTTTAGAACACTGGACAAAAATCACCTAAATGACTATGAAATCGGTTTTTTGGCAGTAGAAGCTGAATCATATTATAAAGGTCCTAATGGCCTTCATACAAAGAGAGGAATAAAATGGGAATATTACGATTACGTAAAATACTAAGCATTAAATTTCACAAAAGTTTTTAGAACTCATGTTACCCATTTGAGGAATTTTCTCAGTGTGCTAAAATCCCTCTGATTGATATTGTATGCAAGTCTAATGTTGGGATTCTATGCTCAATGTTTGATGGGGCTTAGTGTTGTTTTTTGGCTTGCTGAAAGGCTAGGGGAACTATATGTTATTGATTTTTTATATGGGTTATTGTGAAGATGTTGACATTGAGGGAAAAATGCAATAGGGAAATGACACTAAAAATATCAACAGTATCATAACGAATGTGGATGGTTCAATGGTGGGGGTAGTATTGTTGAGTGGGTGAAAGGTAGCAACCTTGACTATGTGGAGGGGTTGCATGGTCAACCACACAGTTATGAGGGCCATTTGAGCAACATAGAGGTCTGGGAAGGACTACAAAAAAATACAAGAGATGTTTAGTTGGTTAGGAAATTAGGACAGCTAGCATTGGTTGTAAAAGACGTGGCAAAGAATAGATGTTGTCAGTACTTCATAGGTGAGGGAAGAATTTGTTTGAAGGTGCAAGCAAATCAGGAAAGAAAACCTGACAATAAAATGGCTATATAATGGAGAAACTGGGGATGTCATCTGTATAATGGCCTCGGCTAAGGACCAGGCTGGACCATCCCTGTTGAAGCTCTCCTAGCATCCAAGTTAAATGGATCCCTGTTGGAAGAGAGACACTAATTTATGTGCTTCTGTATGCTTTCAAATATAAAACATGTGGCAACAAAATGGAATATTTGCAAGATAGAACTCATCCTATTCTCCCCAAGTTATTCCCAGGCCAACATCTAATTCACAAACTGTTTTTGACCATTCGAGTCAGTTTAGCTACTTAGTAGTGGGCTCCTGATGTTTGTAGGGTTCTATTGGCACCCAGATCCCTGCGATGACAAAATGTGAAAGTTCTCTAACACTATTGATATTGATGTTGATATGCCTGAAATTCTGTAACACTGTCAGAGTTGCTAATTATGTTGATA
>LPNX011195792.1:0-42599 GCA_001517045.1 Pseudotsuga menziesii
GCTTCTCTGTCCTAAATTTGGATGTGTCTCAAAGTTCACAAACCCGGATTGATTTTAAATTCAAGTTCTGATTAACACTGATAGATCAGAGCCCAACAGGCTCTGCACTTACATCTGACCATGAGGGGAACACATAGCGCAACCATGTCAGAAGGGCTCTCAACCCCAGGTTGAGGGTTCCTGGTAACTGACCAGGTGCCTCCATTTTCCTAGAGAATGGCATCATCCCTTATATCTAATCAAGTGGGAAAACATCCCTTAATCACATCATAATGGCCATGCACTCATATCTGATCATGTGGGAACATATCCCATAGTCATATTAGAATGGCCCTCATTCCTAGACCGAGTATTCCTGGTAACTGACTAGGAACCTCCATTCCAAGAATGGAAATAGCCCTTATATCTGATCATGTAGGAACCAATCCTATAGTCACATCAGAATGGCTCAGCACTCACATCTGACAGGGAAGGAACCAATCCTCTCACCATGACAGAATGGCTCAGCCCTTACATCTGACCATGGAAGGAACCAATCCTCTCAGCATGTCAGAATGGCTCACAGACTCATCATCCATATGTTCATCCATCGCAACATACTGGAGCTTCACTGCTCCTCTCTACACCATATCCCTGATATAGTAATACTTGATCTCGATATGCTTCAACTTGTCATGGAACACCGGTTTCTCCAACAACTTCACACAACTCTGGTTGTCACAATATATACAAGTAGCATCCAACTGGAGATCAAATAAATTAGACAGTAGCTTCCTTAGCCATACTGCCTCACAACTAGCTGAACAAGCTGCGACATACTCTGCTTCAACTATACTCAGTGCCACACAGGATTGCTTCCTGCTAAACCAAGAGATCACACTTGATCCCATACTGAAGCAACACCCTAAAGTGCTCTTCCTATCGATGACACTGCCTTCCCAATCTAAATCAACATAACCCTCTAGGTTAATCTTCTAATTCACCTCATACTTGATCCCATAATAAACTGTACCCCTCAGGTATCTCATAATATGTTTTGCAGCAATCAAGTGAACATGATTTGGATTTGTTAGGAACTGGCTCAAGGTGTTCATAGCAAAGTAGATATTTGGTCTCGTGTTCATCAGGTACATCAAGGACCCAATCATCTGACGATGCATCGTAGCATCAACCGCTTCTGATGAAGCATCACTCAATAGCTTCAGGTTTGATGCCATAGGTGTGGTCATGGCCTTGCAGTCCATCATCCTGAACCTCTTCAGGATCTCTACTGCATACTTCCCTTGTCTGAGGGAGATTCCATCTGCATTTTTCCACACCTCCATGCCTAGAAAATAATGCATCATACCCAAGTCCTTCATTTTGAACTTGACAGAAAGCTTCCTCTTCATATCAGCAATCAACCCATCCATACCTATTACAAACAGATTATCTAGATACAATAGGAGCATCACTGGGTTGCCATATTCAACCTTGTAGTAAAGGTTGGAATCTGCTTTAGTTTTGGTAAAGCCCAAACTAGATAGAAAGCTGTCAATTATCCCATACCATGTCTTGGGTGCCTGTTTCAAACCGTACAGGGCTTTCTTCAATCTACACACATGAGACTCCGTGTCATGTGTCTCATAACTGAGTGGCTTCTCCACATACATTTCCTCTTCTACTACACCATTCAAGAAGGCAGTCTTGACATCCATTTGGTGTATCTTCCATTTCATCAATACATCCAGAGAAAGTACTAATCTGATGGAAGTATATCTGGCTACAGGTACAAAAGTTTCTTCATAATCTATTCATTCTTTCTGTGAGAAACCACGAGCAACAAATGTTTCTTTTTATTTTTCAATGCTACCATCTGCAGCACGCTTGATCTTGTAGGTCCATTTGGAAGTTACAACAGACTTCCCTTTTGGTCTTGGGACAACATCCCAAACATCATTATTCATGATCGATTGATACTCTTCGATCATAACATCCTTCCATTCTTTTCGTTCTGCCGCTTATTCATAATTGGAAGGTTCTTTATAGATGAAATCACATAATAACGCTACATATCCAGAGCAGGATCTGGTCCTCTTTCTTTCTCTATAATTTTCTTCTAGAGCCCCAAATTTTTTCGCACCTTGGATAGCTTCTTGTACCCAAGCAGGTTTCCTCTTATGAGGATTCTTCTCCCGAGGTGGATCTACGGGTTCTTGAGGTTCTTCAAATTCTCGATCTTCTTCTTGCATTTCTTCGTTCATGGTTGTGTCATGAATTCTGGGTGCTTTCGATTCTTCAGGAACTTTAGCAGGTCTCTTTCTGGATTTGTTGTAAGCCATGTCTTCATCAAATGTCACATCCCTGCTGATGTCAATCTTCTTGAATCCTGGGAATTATATTCTATAAGCCTTCGAGCTTTCAGAGTATCCCACAAATATACCCTTCTTTCCTGAAGGATCTAATTTTTTCCTCTTCTCTTTTGGAATGTGTATGTACACTGGACAACTAAATATTCTGATGGTTAACTTCTGGTTTCTTTCTGGAAAAAAATTCTTCAGGTGTCTTGTTCTCGAGTACTCTGTGTGGAGTACGGTTCTATACATACACCGTTGTTCTGGCAGCTTCTGCCCAAAGATGCATAGGAAGATCTTGATCATGAAGCATTGCTCTTGCAGCTTCCATGATAGTTCTATTCTTCCTTTCTGCAATCCCATTCTATTGCAGATTATAGGGAGTGGATAACTCCCTCTTAATCCGTGAGTCTTTGCATAACTCTTTGAATTCATTTGATGTGAATTCTCCACCATTATCTGATCGAAATGTCTTGATCTTCTTTTTAGTGTGGTTCTAGATCAAGGCTGTGAATTCTTTGAGCTTGCTGAATACTTCATCTTTGTTCTTCATGAAGTAAATCCATGTCTTCCTAGAAAAATCATCAATAAAAGAAACATAGTATACATACCCGCTTAGTGAACTTGATGGCATTGGACTGCATACATCAGAGTGGATGATTTCCAAGATTCCTTTTGCTTTTCTCTCGCTACTTAGAAATGTCTTTTTTGTGTTCTTCCATTTCGCACATCCTTTGCAGACTCCGTCATGTTTTGCTTGAATTTCTGGAAGACCTTCAGCAGCTTTTCTTGCAAGTGGTAGTACTCTGTAATGCACATGTGCAAGACTTCTATGACAAATTTCATTTGGCTTTACTGTGCCATGGACCAAGGCTTGTTCTGGATGGCCCTTCAATTTGTATCGACCTCCTTCTTATTCCCGAATCACTACTGCATCATTAATAGTCTTTCCCTTTGGCCACATGATGGCATGCCCATCTATAAATGCAACCCTCATGCATTTCACATCTAATGCATATATGGAGAGGAGGTTCTTCTTTAGTCCTGGTACAAACAATACATCTTGTATCTTCATAGACTTTCCAGAGTCTAGCTTATAGGAGGATTCCCCACTACCTTTTATTGGATACTGGTAGTCATCCCCAAGTTTCACCTTGTGAGGTGAGTCATGTTCTGATATTTTCACAAAGGATTCCTTGAATCCTATGATATGTTTGGAAGCCCCACTGTCTATAAGCCAATCATTGCTTCCATGAGTAATGTTTCCCATGAGAGCGGAAATCAAAACATATTCTTCATGACTTGAAGAATCTTCACTTTCATATCTGGTTCTCTTTGTAGAAGGTTCAGCATCCTCTGTAGCATGAGCATGATGTCTTCTCTTGTTTCCCTTGTTCTTATGGGAGTTAATCTTGTTTCTAGGAAATTTTTTGGCAAAGTGTCCTCTTTCATCACATGTATAGCATCTTAATTTAGATAAGTCTTTTCTAGTGATATCTCTTTGATGAGAATGCTTACCTCTAGGGTGATGAGGACTTCTTCTGGTTTTCTTGGAGTGAACCGTGAGAGCTTGATCTTCACTTCCCATCTTTTCTTCTCGAGTTGCTATTCGAGCTTCTTCTTGAGATCATTCTTCCCATAGTCTGCTGAACTTGACTAACTTCTTTCTGGCACATATTCCTTGAATAAATAAGTCCCATGATTTAGGGAGACCATTCAAGGTGGTCATTACAATCTCTGCATTTTCTACTTCTTCATCTGCCACTTCTAGCCATTCCTTGATCTGAGAGACCCTTGTAAAGTAATATTGGATGGTCTCTGCATTCTGGATCTTTACATTCTTTAGTTGGTTTCTCAGAGTCATCTTCTGGTTTATGTTCTTCCCTCCAAACAATTTGGTTATGGCATTAAACATAGCTTTAGGTGTCTTTAGGGAGGACACCTGTGGTATGAGGTGATCCTTGATTGAATCAGCAATAATCCTCTTTTCCATAACCAAATTATTCTTGTGTAAGGCCTTAGCCTCATCTCCCTCTGGTACTGAAACCTCCTCATTAATGTAGGAGTCCAACTCATTTTCTTCCAGGACTAGGGAGATCCTATACTTTCAGGCTCAAAAGTTATCGGCTCCCTCAATATTTTCATCAAGATTGGTATGATGAGACATCTTAACTAAGAACCTCAAATGGAAATACAAAAGATTTAGATCTTACCAGGTCAAGATGTCAGATCTGGATTTGGAGCTGAAATTCTGCAATGTTGGTTCAGGGGCAGATTAGGGTTTTTCTTTTTCAGAGTTCTATCCAACCAAATGCTTTGATCTTGATCTCTAAACTTCAATTTTGAGGAGGATATCAATCTAGAACTGGGCTCACTGAAAAATTCCACTTATGTGGAAAGCCCTAATTTCTGGCAGTAGTGTTAGGTCCAAAACTGGAAAACCTCAGAATTGGATTATGCTTCTACAGAAATATGCGCCCTAGGGAGGAGAGTTATTCCAACCTTCTTTTACTGAAAATATGTGGAGAGATATCCACAAAGTAGGAATCCCTAGTTCCCGCAGCTGTATAATGTCTTCTTCTTAGGTTAGCTCTGATACCATGTTATATTTTAAACGTTAAGCTAGAATCCTTTAACTGAGAGAATAACAAGCACAACAATCAAACACAAGAGAAGATGAACACAGTGTTTTTCCTCAAGGAAACCATAAATGGAGAAAACCCCACAACTTCCTCAGAGATAGAATCAGCACCAAAAGTAAGACCCCAAAATAGTAAGATGATATCCCGATAGCAGTAACCTCTTTCTTCCTAGCCCCAATGTCTTCTTCTTCCTCAGCTATGCGCTACAACTGAGTGTGAGTGAGTGTGTGTTAAATAGAGAGGCTAGCTCTCTATTTATACTAATTCCCGAATTGACTAAACCCTACTAGGTTTGAATTCTCTAGGAGTGTCTAATAACCCTAGTGCCCTAGAACTGTGGGGACTTTAACCATTGATAAATAGGAGGGTTACCCACAACGACTTGACATGAGTTGTTTACATTATAGAAGCTCCCGGTAGGAACATCGGGGCATGACATGAATCAAGTACATCCCGGAATAAAAATCGGGTTACAATACATAAGAAATACAACGGAATACATTCTAAAGTTACATATACATCAACAATATGGTGCAGAGGGGAGTAGTGAAGCTCCAGTTTGTTACGACGGACGAACATATAGTTGATGTGTTGACAAAGCCATTAGCCAGAGTGAAGTTTGAGTACTTTAGGGAGAAGCTTGGTGTTCTCCAGATCGAGGTTCCCTCCAAAGGGAAGTGATGAGTCCATGATCCATTCTGACATGGTGAGAGGATTGGTTCCTTCCATGGTCAGATGTAAGGGCTAAGCCAATCTGTCATGGTGAGAGGATTGGTTCCTTCCATGTCAGATGTGAGTGTTGAGCCATTCTAATGTGACTGTAGGATTGGTTCCTACATGATTAGCTATAAGCGTAAATGCCATTCTTGGAATGGAGGCACCTGGTCAGTTACCAGGAAAGCTCAGTCTGGGACCAAGGGACATTCTGATGCGATTGTAGGATTGGTTCCTACAATGATCAGATGTGAGTACAGAGACATTATGAGGAAATTGTAGGATTGGTTCCTACAATGATAATATGTAAGTGCAGAGCCATTCTGAGGCAATTGTAGGATTGGTTCCTACAATGATCAGATGTAAGTGCAGAGCCCTTTCGGCATGGAGGATTGGTTCCTCACATGGTCGAATGTAAGTGCTGGGCCTTTCTGACATTGGTTGTCAGATGTGAGTGTTGGGCCTTTCTGACAGGGCTGTGGGATGTGTTCCCACATGGTCAGATGTGAGTGATGGGCGTGCCTTTCTGATATGATTATAGGATTGGTTCCTACATGATCAAATATAAGTGCTGGAAAAGACCTACATGGAGGCTAAGCCTACAACCAGCATGAAAAAGGGTTGGCTTTGTAGAACTTCCTATGATGAGAAGAATCAAGAGATAGCACGCATGATGATGATCCAGCAGAGATGATCCAGATCGAGTGATGATTTGGATCTAGTGACGATGATCCAGATCCAGTGATGATCCAGAGCCAGTGATGATGATTAAGATCGAGTGATGATCTAGATCTAGATGAAGATGACTTGAAGATGAAAATGACTTGAAGATGATCCAGATGATATAGAGAAGAAGAGTTGTGCTAATAAATTGTGTCGAGCAAATACCTTCCTAGTTAAGAGGGAGTGTTGATGTAATTTTAACATCAGAATGTATTCACTTGTATTTCTTATGTATTGTACCTCGATGTTTATTCCGGGAAGTGTTTATAATGTAATTGAGTCATGTCATGCCCCGATGTTCCGAACGAGAGTTTCTATAATGTAAATAAGTCATGTCAAGTCAATGTGGGTAACCCTCCTATTGTTCAAGGGTTAAAGTCCCCGTAGTTCTGGGGCCCTAGGTTTGTCAGACTCACCTAGCGAAGTCGTCCCTAGTGAGTCATTGTTAAGTTAGGAATTAGTATAAATAGAGAGTGAGTCTCTCTATTTATCACACACTCACTCACACTCAGTTGTAGTGCATAGCTAAGGGAGAAGAAGTTGTTGGGGCTAGAAAGAAAGAGGCTACTGCTGTCAGGAGATCATCTTACTGTTTTGGGGTTTTTACTTTTGGTGCTGATTCTATCTCTGAGGACGTTGTGGGGTTTTCTCCATTTATGGTTTCCCCAAGGAAAAACACTGTGTTCATTGTCTCTTGTGTTTGATTGCTGTGATTGTTATTCTCTCAGTTAAAGATCCTAATATAATGCTTGCTTAAATGTTAAAATATAACACCTAGCATTCAAATGGGGGGTAATTCATAGATCCCAACAGCAGGTAGATGTTTTATCAAAATCCAGCATGGTGAGTTCAAGAATGTACTCTATGTGCCCTCTATTGCAGCAAATTTGTTATGTGTTTATCAGATGACTCATACTGGCTCGCCAAAGAAAGTTGTATTCGGTCCTGACTCAGTGGAGATCTCAGATATCTCAACTAGGAAGATTATAGCGAAGGGTGTTGTAAACCTTTCCTCCAAGACATATGAATTCTCACACTTTCTACCATACCCAGCTCCAGCACAATCTGTGTAGCCATTCGAAAGGGGAGGTATAAACTCTCTTTCATATCCATTTGCAAATAATGATATGTTGTATCATATTTCAGTTTCAGAAGATGAAGAACACGATCATCATGATCTTGACATTGATATTGTACCTCAAGATGATCCAGATCCATATCCAACTCCTATTCCAAATTAGAAGCCTGAATGGGATGGAAATCTCATTGAAGCAGCCGGGAATGATTCTGGGGATCCAGATGATAGAAGAAAAATGAGGTCCCAGTATCAAAATGATTATATTGCACTCTCTCACATAGCTTCGCTACCTACAGTGTGGTGCAACAAACTTCTAGGAAGATGCTACTTGATGATAGCGAATGATTCACAATTCAGCCCACTGCAGAACAAAATGGATCATTCCATTCCTCCTCCAGAAAGAAGAGACAAAAGCAAAATTCATCAGATCGAAAGAAGACAGAAAGATTCACATGCATAGTTCCAGGATGTTGATGCACAAAAGAACCATGATTCTGCATGGTAGCTCCACAGAGCAGCAAATTGCAACAACATTTCACAAGTTTTTTCCCAAAGAGGAAAATTTTCTCTTAAGTATAACTTGTTTTCCCGATTCACTGCTTATTTTGAGGGAGGGTTTTTTTCCCATGAGGTTTTCCCCATTTCCGTTAGTTTATTAAGAAACTTTTAATTCTTTTAGATTGTATGGGTGACTTTTGGCCTAGTTTCCAGGGCCCAAGTTGTCCAAGTTAGGAATAGTGGGGGGGGTAGGATTATATAATCCTCCCTCGTCCATATATAGTCTATTTGATCATCTTGTATAACTTAGGGAGACATTATTATTGTACTGGAGTGTGGGAAACACATATATAGGTTAACTACCACTTACTTCATGTTCATGCATGAGTTTATGTGCCTCTGATACCAATTGCTACATTATAGGAGCAATTCTGAGTGCCACTAATAGCCTCCATCAGTTGGTTGTGGTAGGTAGGTAGTTATGCTGAGTCAACCTTCAATTACATTCAATTAGATCACTCTTAGTTATTCTAGCACCAATTTTTCATGGTTGCATGGGGAAGTGGCACCTTTTTTCACCTACCTCATCAGTTTAACTGATTGTGAGATTGATTTAGACGTTAGGAGTTAGACTAGTGGCTCCCATGCAGTGATTTAGACACTCTCAGTTAGCCAGTCATCCAAGTTTAGTTCATAGATTTGAATCTTATCCACATGATTCAAATACTACTTATTCTATCATTGTTGTATACTGCTGGGAATAATGAAGATTAATGTTGTAATTAATTGATAAATTCGTATCATATTTGTCTCAACTTTGTCTTGTTTAGTGTACATTGTTCTTGATATTACACTACACAATTATACCTTTTAATTTATCTCATTGCCTGTATATCAATGGTTCAATAGTTCAAACATTCTCCATGCAACAACTCAATAATCTCAAGCAAACTATCTCTATCATAAAGAAAATGGATAAAATTACCTTTGATGCTTGTCATAGTCTTCTGAAACTTATCCATGCCTTCCATTGAAGATTTCTCCTCCAACTTCCAACAATAATTTGTCATCAATGGATGGGTTCCATGGAGAGTGTGTAGGGATTCTTTGATCTTGCACTCACTCATCTTCAATGACCCTGCAAGAAAATGAAGTTTTGGTAGATGAACCTCTTCTTCTTCCCTCTTTCTTGGATCAACTTCATGAAAATCCAGTGGTGATGTGGAAGTTGATCTTGAGACCTTTTCTTTAGCTGCTACCAGGGTTGCATGCTCATGGATATTTGGTTTTGTAGCAACTTATTCAAGTGAAATATCTCTGTCACCAACATAGAGAGGTGGACATCTCTCCGTAGATGTCTCACTAAAACTTGAGCACACATCAGTAGGTACTCTTTCAACCATGTCCAAAGTGTTTCTTATCTCTCTGGATTGTTCTTCTACAACACTGGTGGTAGGGTCCAATGAATGAACACCTTTCTCTTTTGTTGCACAATGATCACCATTAAGGATTTCATTTATGTCTTCCATTATTGCAATATCTTTCTCTTTATGCTCATGGGAAACTTCTCATTCTCCTTCACTACAAATACCTTGTAGTAACTTGCGCTCTCGTCCATGGATCTTTATTTATGTTTTCCCACTTGGAAGACTAGGTGGTTCATGGCTCTCCTCAATGATGATAGTGGGATGTGGATTTTCACTGATGTCAAGCCTCTCCTCTGATGTGGCTGCAACTTCATCATGATGCAAGGGAATACAAAAATATGAACTATGTTCATCCCTTTGCATCAATTTTTTCTCTTCATGTGGTGGAGCTATGGTAGCTTGATCTTCCACCAAATCTTTTGGTTCGCATCCAACTGATGTATCCTTGTCTTCTGCTTCATTGTAAATCCCAAATGGTGATTTCAGATATGATTTATATCCTTCTTTTGGATATGATCCAAAATATGTCTTACCACCATTGACAACATCATCCTCCTTGCACTGGCTAGTAAAATATGGATCCACTTGTGCATCTACTTTATCTCCATTCGGTTCTACTAACCCCACTTCTTAGCACACACTATCGGTCATATGTGCAATCCTTACTTCATTTGCTTGGCAGTATGTTTCCTTGAACAACTTCTTCATATCAAGGTAGTAGTAATCTCAGAAAGATAAGACCTTCCTTATATCTTCTTTTAAAGCATAGTATTCCATGAGATACTGGAAGGATTCCTTAGAGTTATTTCCACCAAAAATTTGACCAACAACACTTGTAGATTTATTCCATATGAGTTCATCATATGCTGGAATACAGTAGTCATTAACAATATCATCCCTACTGAAACTACCTGAGGTACTGCTTGAGGGATCTTCATAGTCTTCTTCTTCATACTGCTCAAGGTCTTCTTTGATCACTGGTAGGAGCCTCATAGCTGCAACTTGATTAAGTGATTTGTAATATTATTCAATAAAGAGCCTTGTTTCCACAATATGATCCAAGGAAAGAGCTCTGATACCACTATAATATCCCTGATCTGATATCAGATCAGAATATTAACTCTACTGTTGATATAATGTAGATGTGAAATAAAATTTTACACTAAGATCAATCACTTTCTTTATGCAATGCAGGACACAGGTAGTACTAGAAAAATTGAGAATGATACAGGGCTAAGGAAAGAAACCAAAGGACACGTTTTTATAGAGAGAGTTCATATCCCTAAGCACAAGGATGGAGGGTCCTTTTAAGTTTCGAACATCAGCTATGATGAAGTCTACTCCCATGCTTTTGGGTGTCCCGACTGATGCAAACTGAGATTGAACTATCATTTTCAATAAACCAAGGATTATGGAAGGCTCAAATAAGTTATCAGTCATGTATTAGGTAACAAATAGTATTTTAACATGCTTGGAACATATCTAGAACAATTTGAGGCGGTTTGGGAGTGTTTGGGAAAAATTGGGATTTTTGGCCTAGGGAAAGCCTACGTGGAAGAGGCAACTCAAACATAGTACGACCCCAGAAAATTATTAATATGTAAGTTAGGTTGGGTTGTGTGGTGAATTAATAACCTACATAAACTTACATAACACAATTTGAGTTTACAAATCATCATTAATACTAACAATTGTAAAACTAGTAAATGAGCAAGGTATGGAAATAATGACAAATTTTGAATCAGAATTTAACCAGGCCTACAACTAATGATCTACAGAGATTTATATGAGATATTTTAGGAATAATATAACTCAGATAAAATATTCACGATCATTACATCATATTTAGTGCATAAACTGGAAAAAAGAGCCATTAAATGGGCATTGAAAGACTACTCTCATGAAAGTTCGGCATGATGACTCTCCTGTAAAGAATTATTATTGTAATACAGATATCAAAACATAAATATGGGGATAATAAGTTTAAGAGAAGAGTTGAAGAGTTGATCTCCCGAAATGGTGTCCAAAACTAAGAATTGGAGGCCTAGAACTAGCACCTAATACTGATATGAGAGCGTAAGTGAAGCTTCGTTCATTGGATCTCAAATTCAATGGATAAATGGATGTTATCAGAGCTCAAGTTGAATCTTAGATGGATTGTTCTTGGCTCTTTGTAATATGAACTGAAAAATGGAAGAGGAGAGAAGATAAGGGAATGGAGACTTGGGGTGTGTCACCCAAGGAAACTGAGGCTCATCACTTAGACTGGAAGCTCAGCTTCACTCAACACCAAAGAATTCACAATCCAAACTGTTAAATGGAGTTGGAAGCATCCCTTTATAGAATTTCTTGACTTGTTTAGCAAGTGATCCACTTGTTAAGCAAGTTATCCACTTGCAAAACCTAACCCTAATCCATGTATGCACCCTCCTTGAGGAAAATAACAGTATGGATCTTACGACTGATGATGTTTCCTTGCTTACATCTTTTCACCAAAATGGAAACAACGCCCCCCCTTGGACAAAGTTTCCTACTTTTGCACTTACTGCTTTTCCTACACTTTCTGCTTTTGAAATTGCCTTCTTTTCCTTGCTTTTGACAGTTTCCACCTTTTTCTGACAGATTGCTTTTGCCAGTTTTTTTGGACAGTTGTTATTTTTCATCCTAGGCAAGTTGGTTTTCCTAATGCGCTAAGATTGACATGGTACTCATTTACACATGTCATTATTTTGCATAATAATTAAATAATTACACATAAATAATCCAAATTTAGAAATAACCTTAGTACATGCCTCCTTAGTATGAAATAACCAAAATTCCCTCGGTAATTTAATTAATTCAATTTTTTTGAGCCCCTAGGTGCTTGACATGGTCAACATTTAATGTATTTTTAGGTAGGGACATTACAAAATCCTTGAAATGTCCATAAGAGAGATATGGTTGAAGGTTTTGATCAAAGCTTTGACCCTTATGCACCATAAACTTAACTGAAGAACTTGTAAGTAGAAATTTCCTTTTTCCCACTCTATTATCACCTTCAAATCAACAAATATACCGAGAGATTCAATTCCACATTTGCTGGAAAACAAAAAGAACACCCCATAATCCTAATAATTCCACTTTGGTATTACTACCCTTATCTCCTCCCATCCATAGCTTGAAGTAATGATTCTCATTTATCTTTACCGACAACCCACTCCCTCAGCAACCATCTGCATAGAGTGAGGGAGGAGGGGGAGTGAGGGAGGGATGGAGATAGAGTGAAGGAAAGAGATAGTGAGGGAGGGATAGAAAGTGTGTGTGTGTGATGGGGGGTGGGGGTAGACATAGGGAGAGAGGGGGGAGGTACACACATGTAGAGAGAGAGGGTGGAAGGGTGAGCGATGGAGAGAGAGGTAGGTTGTGAGAGAGAGAAGCATGGAGAGGGAGGGTGAAAAGAGATAGGGAGGGAGGGATACAAGTTGAGAGAGAAAGAGAGTAGGGGAGAGGGATAACAACACAAAGGGCTAGTAATTAAGGTAGAAGGGAGGGAGAGAGTGACAGGGGGAGGAATAATGAGGGAGGTAACTAAAAGGTGGAGAGAGAGGGAGAGACAGAGGGATTTTATGAGAGAGAGGAGGGGACACACACACACACACACACACACACAGATTGTGTCGGATAGAGGGGGACGGGTGAACGATAGAAAGAGAGGGGGAGGGATGAGAAATAGAGAGAGATTAATGGAGGGAAGGATAGTGAGGGAGGTATAGAGAAGGTGTAGAGAGGTTATGAGAAATAGGGTGTGAGGGAGGAACACACACACATAAATATAGAGACATATATATATAGGATCCACACACACACACACACACAAAGAGAGATAGATAGATAAATAGAGAGAGAGAGGGGGGAGGGGTGAACGATAGAGAGAGAGTGATGGAGGGAGGTATAGAGAAGGTGGAGAGAGTTTATGAGAGAGTGGAGGTGAGGGAGTGACACACACACACATAGATATAGATAGAGAGAAGGGGGAGAAAAATACACACACATAAGCACAAGAGAGAGAGAGAGAGAGAGAGAGAGAGAGAGAGAGAGAGAGAGAGAGAGAGAGGATGGGTAAGCAACAATGAGAGAGGGGGGAGGAGGGAGCGATATATAGAGAGTGATGTAGGGAGAGATGGTGAGGGAGGGTATAAAGAGGGTATAGATAGATTATGAGAGAGGGGGATTGAGGGATGGACACACACACACACATATTATTGAATTATTGTAACTTTGAAGTGTATTTACTTATTATCCCCATTGTTCCTATAGGGAGAATCATTTGTATTTCACTATACCCTAATGTTCCTATCGAGAGAATTACTAAGAATCATGAGGAAATTCCCTCCATTGTAAGTCAGGTCATTAGCACCCCAGTTAATACAATATTAATTTGTTAGAGTCCTCCAAGAGAAGTCATCCCAGTTAGTTTTAGTGGGGCTGACTTGTTAAGTGGAAAATCAAGTGAACATAAGAATATAAATAGAAGTGAGCCTCTCCTCATTTCTACACATACACACTCACTTGTGCATAGCGCATGGAGAGAGAGAGAGACATATTTGCTGGAGGGAGGCACACCTATTTTTGGTTCTTGTCTTTTATCTTTTATACATCTTATACATAGGAAGTTTTTTCCAGGTTTTCTTCTCCATGAGGGTTTCCCAGGATAAATCTTTGTGTTCTGTTTGTGTGGTTGTGCTTGTCTATCTTTCAATGATATTTTGTCTTATGGATATGTTTTTATGATGCTAAATGTTATAAGATCTAATATAACCATTAAAAACTTAACGTGGTATCAGAGCCACCCTGAAATAAGTCATTGTGCAGCCGAAACAGTGCTACAACTACAACTATTGAAGATTAGGGTTTCATGCTTGAAAACCCTAAAATACTAAAACTAGTAGTTTTGGTAGATTTTTTATATATAGAGATTTGAGAAGCATCAAGAAACAAACATTTTACAGGATGAATATAAAATCCTGTTGTACTATGTATAAAATTTTAAGCCTCATATTCAGTATATTCTAGGATATATGATTCTTCCAAGTTAGGGTTCTAGCCTCTCCCAGGATTTAGACTTAAACATGTGACCTAGGGAGAATTGATATATCTCGCGATAAGAAGGTCCAAATGAAATTTCACAACAGGTTACAGAAATTTCACGAATTGTACTTCCTGTGGTAAAAATTTCAGACCACGAAGATGAAACAGTGACACATGGCAGTCCGTACAAGTTTGTTCTTCTGAATAGTCCTGAAATAAGTCACCTTGGGAAAACATGCATAAGTTCCAATTGGTGAAACCAATTCTGATATAACCTATGGTGTTGGAAAGAGAACAGATGAGGCTACCTTATTACAAAATTTTAGACATAGAGGAGCATCAACTTCAGATATACATCAGAAACAATATCAGGCATTATGTAGAAGAAACTGAAGAAAACTAGGGCATAAGATATTTTGCAATTCTGCTCATAGTTTTGGGAAAATGAATATGATTATTAGCTCACCTTCAATAGGCACATATTTATATACAATAAGATCTAAAATATCCCAAGTTTTGAAAATTAGGGTTTCTCTAGCAAACTCTAGATCATCCAAATCTGGAACCAAGACAAACACCTCAAACCGGATTTCACTGGTTTTTGAAGAAAATGAACTGGAAACCTACATAAGTGGAGAGTGTCCAGTTCCAGAGGGAGATGAGGCTAAAGCATTACACAAGAATAAACTTGACTCATAATAAGAGAAGAGAAGATGGGAGCAACTGAAGATCAAACGCTCATGATTCAAAGAAGATCCCTCAATCGATGAAGAATATGAAGAACTCAATTCTTGAAGAACCTCTTATCCATCTTAGCATTTGGATAAGAAATGATGATGACATGAATGAAGAAGATGATGAATCAGAAGGATCAAGAAGGAGTCTACCCATGAAACAAATAAAAGATAAGTATTCAATTGTCATTTCATGATATTGTTTTTTTATGCATTTGATTATATTCAGTTGATGTGTTATGCATGATAGAATGTTTGCATTAATAAAAATATACTACTAATATGCATGTGATGGGTAAGTATCTCATGGTGCTATACAACTCTCCATTACTACTTTTCTAGAATGAAACCTCTTTGCTGACATATTGGATTAGTGCACAATCTCAATAATGTCATGGTAGAGATGGAAGGCATCTAGAAAGTTTCCGTGAGATATGGATGAATGTTGTATTGGATAAATAGTTGCATTATGAATAAGAATTTGTCGTTATGCATATGTTCTATGAAATGGTTCTAACCATGCAACTGGTGCATTTGAATTGTAGGAAAGGTATTGTACAACCGCCTACAAGAAAATGAGGATGAGACTTGTTCCAAAGAACAAGTGATGACAATTCAAGATTCACTCCAATAAACATGAACCTGAAGCTCCCAAGGTCAGAGACACTGTGAAGGAAGAAAGAGCTTCAAAGAGCAGTAGATCCATCTCGAAGGATGAACACCACCTTGGGTACAAGAGATAACTAAAGATGAAGAAAAGTATGGAGCGACTTCCAAACCAAAGAAAGAGGCCTCGAACACACTCTAGTTTTGTAACACAGTTGCGTGACATCATTGATGCAAACCCTTCTAGCTATGGAAGAAGCTATGATCAAAGAGTTATAGTTGATCAAGAGGAATGACGTCTACAATATGGTTTTGAGACCTGAAGGGAATTCTGTAGTGTCTTCCATATGGATCTGCAAGAACAAGTGTACAAAGCAAGGTTTCTGGTTTTTCTCAGAAAGAATAGACTATGGCATGACATACTCTATTGACTAGACACACTTATTCAGTAGAAGTATATATCAAGAAAAGAATCACCTGTATAGAATATGCTTCGTACGAGCTTAGAAGGCACCCATATAAAAGCACATCCAGGATCTTGACATATCACCTAGAGTGATGGATATCTTAACCTTTGCTACAAGGTTGAATATGGAAACCTATAGAAGACAAACAAGCTCACAGATGGGTGCAAGAGGAACTTTTTGAGAAAGTTCAAGATAAAGGGATCTTGGTATCTAGTAACTTGAGATGGATACATAGTAGCATAGGATGCTACCTGCCACTCCAGTACAGAATGCAAAGGGAATATGATGCTCCGCTTCAGGGGGAGTGACTACAAAAGATCTCTAAGTTCGACATGGTACGACATGATGGAAAGATTCCTGATGGACTGAGATTTTACCAAGACTAAAGTGGGTTCGAACCTTCAAGGTTGAATGCAAAAGACTAGGATATGTCAATGACTTGACATAATGAACTCATGGAAGATGCAATGATGGAAGAATACCACAATGATGTTTGGGATATAGTACTCAAACTAGAAATCAAGAGTGTAGTATCTTCCAAGTGAATTTGCAAGATAAAATATGTTGCTGATGGAAGTAAGGAAAGATTTGTGGCTAAAGGATTCTCTTAGAGAGAGGGAATTGATTATGAAGAGACACTTGCTCCAGGAAGCAAGAACTATCATGGAACCTGCTTCCATGATGAAATGGGATATACACCAGATGGATGTAAAGACAACCTTCTTGAATAGTATGATTGAGGAAGAGGTTTACATCAAACAACAACAAGGATTTGAAGTTAAAGAGAGACAGACTCACGTATGCAAGTTGAATAAATCCCTGTATGGCCCGAAGCAAGCTCCTAGAGCTTGGTATGGAAGGATATATATTTTCTTGATGAGCTTGGACTTTACCAAGAGTAAATTCGATCCTAAACTTTACTACAAGATTATAGAAGATGAACTTGTCATACTATTACTGTATGTGGATGACCTATTTCTGACCTGGGAATGAGAAATATAACACATATTGCAAGAAGAAGCTAGCTGAAGAATTCGAGATGAAAAGATATTGGATTGGTGCTTTATTTCCTTATGCTGGAAGTGTGGAAGAGTTTAGAAGGAATCTTTCTGAACCAGGGAAAGTATGCTGTGGAAATATTAAAGAAGATTTGATATGTTGAATTGTAAAGCCATGGCCACACCCATGGATACCAACATGAAGCTTTTATCTGATGAGACATAAGAGTTAGTGTATATGACTAAGTACAAACAAATTTTTTGAGTCATTGATGTATCTGATGAACACAAGGTCATATATATGATTTACTATGAACACCTTGAGTCGGTATCTAGGTAACCCTAGATGTGTTCACCTGATAGTTGCAAAGCATGTGATGAGGTACCTAAAAGGTATGACAGACTTGGGATATTACTATGGTAGAGATTATGACTACAGATTATATGGATATACGGGTGCATATTGGGCTAGAAGTATCTTAGATAGAAGAAGCACATCAGGTGGATGTTATAGTATGGGGTCTGCTATGATTTCATGGTTTAGTAGGAAACAGTCCAGTGTTTCTCTTAGCATGACTGAAGCAGAATATATAGCAGCTTGCTATGCTAGTTGTGAAGCCATATGGCTTCGGAAGCTGATGTCAGGTTTATTCAACCTAGAGTTGGGTACCACCGTGATTCTATGTGATAACCACATTTGTATAAAGATGACAAAGAACCCAGTATTCCATGATAGGTTGAAGCACATAGAAATCTAGATTTCTACATTTGAAATATGATGCAGAAAGGGATTCATAAAGCTCCAGTATGTGAGTACCAATGAAAAATTTGCTGATGTATTGATGAAGCTTCTGTCTTGAGTAAAGTTCAAATAATTTCAATACAAGCTTGGTGTTATTCGGAAAGACCTTCCCCTAAGGGGGGAGTAGTGATGTTGCAGTGGGAGTGTATCATCCCTGGACATTTGTCCTAAAGTGATCCGTAGAATTATGTCTCTAAGAAAGAAGAAGGATTGTATCATCCCTAAACTTTTGTTCAGAATGGATCTGGTGACTTTGGTCCTTGAGAATGTGGTGGGATTGTATCATCCCTGAACTCTTGTTCAGAATGGATCCGGTGACTTCGGTCCTCTAGAATGTAGTAGGATTGTATCATCCTTGAAATTTTGCTCAGAATGGATCCTGTGACTTCGGTACTCAAGAACATGGTAGGATTGTATCATCCTTGAAATTTTGTTTAGAACGGATTCAGTGACTTTGGTACTCGAGAATGTGGTAGGATTGTATCATCCTTGAACTTTTGCTCAAAATGGATTCGGTGACTTCGGTACTCGAGAACGTGGTAGGATTGTATCATCCTTGAAATTTTGTTTAGAATGGATTTGATGAATTTGGTACTTGACAATGTGGTAGGATTGCATCATCCTTTGACTTAGTCCTAAAGTGATAGGGAGTGATTATCCCGTAATTGTATCCAGTGACTTCGGTTGTCGAGAATGTGTGTTGTTCAGGATTAAACAACCTTGTAACCTAGGGTATGGGGTTACCAACTTACTACTAACCTTGCAGACAATCATCTTTAATAGAGTACAGAAAGGAAATAGGAAGAAATTCTTGACTCACCTGATTACCGATGGTTGATCCAAGCTTGATCTTCTTCCGCTCTACTTCTCTATAAATCTTTCAGGGATGCACCTCCTTCACCTGCAAGGAGTAAATTCTCCAAGTACAATCTTATACATGTATATATGAGAGGTTAGATAAACAATATATCTAGTGCATAATCGAATATATTCATCAACCAAGATACATGAAAGAGACTCAACACAATGTTGGAAGAAGAATTATCTTTATTAACAATTAGTGAATGAGGTAAGAGTACAACCTAGCTTCTGAGACAAGGACTCCTCTGCAACCAAAGGACTCTAATTTCTGCTGCTCCAAGACTTCTGAAGATATACCAGCAACATAACTTTGATCTCCAAACTTGATTGATTAATGCCCTCCCCAGGGCCTTTATTTATACTTTGGGAAATAGAGTGGTTTCGAAGGTTGAGGAGGTTAAAATAGTTAGGATAGTTAATGATTAGGACCCAACTAATATCCATTAATCGTGATTTATATTTTTTAATGTTGAATCAAGATGTATGCAACTATTGATATAGTCAACCCGTGTATGACACGTGAGTTGCTTAAAGGAAACCTGCGTATGCTGATGTACGTTGTTTGCAATGGAGATAGTCATGTACATTACACAAGTTGTTAATGGGAATAGTCGTGTACGTACGCAAGTTGCAATGAGGATAGTTGCGTACGCAATTACACAGTTAGAAAAATAATATGGCAAGCTGGTTCAAGGGTAAATGCATCTCATGTCATGCCCATCTATAGTGTTTTGGCAAACTTTGATCCTAAGATTTCCTTTTGTGTACCAACATAAGGAATGTCATCTCTCGAATGGAGAAGTGCCATTTGGGTTGATAACAGATGTGCCCTAATGTGTGAGGTCAGAGGGAAACGATGGCCGAAATACATTATAATCATTATCTTGTAGAACTTAGAAGTCTAATGGAGCAGAGGTAGTACCTGAAACAAATACATAATAATTTCATATACAAAATCATATCTAAGGATTCTATGTTCAATATACTGGAACACTAGCTCCTTTACAATATTTGAGTACAACATATAGTATGGGTACAAGACCATGTATATTACAAATGTGGATCAAAGCCACAATATACAATAATGATGAGTCTTCAAAGATCTAGAAGCTGTGTAAGTGACCACAACATAATCTTCCACAACTTAGTCCATAGATACGAAACTAAGGTCTTCGTAAAAAATCCCAAAGAACCAGTACAATCCAAGCCATGTGAATAGATGTTATTGAAGTTGAACATGGATAGGATTCAACAGATTTTCAACCAATAGGTGATAATCGACAATTGAAGCAAAGGAGTTCACTAAAAATGAAAGTGAATCCTAAGGTACGATCGTCAAAATTCTAGGTCTTCGTTGTTAGGAAGTGCTCATGCGGAACCATACTGTGATGAGGAAGGCAATAGATCCTCCAATGGATCACAAGAGTGACTAGGAACTGGGTAAAAGAAGGGAGACACAAGTAAGAACAGATAAGAAAATGATGGAATCAGGATATAGATCAGATATAGGGTTAAGTCCTTGAATAGTAAGCACGCCACAGAGATGACCCAAGGTAGCTTTTAACTTTACAGATAGTACAAGTAGACTTATATGTCATGTAGGAGACATGATCAGATTCCCCAGCTAGAACTGACAAGAGGAGGAGTAAGAAAGTGGAAGTAATAGCTGAAATGAAAGTGAACACTGGAGACATGAGTATCAGAAAAGACAAAGAGTGCTATGTTCAAGGATGACATGCTCCCATTGACTGAGAATCAAAAGAAAACTTCTTCCTTATCTTCCCTGTTAAATTTTAATGAGTCCAGGAAATTCAACTCAAGTCTCTCTTCATTTTTTGACAAGCTTGAAGAGAAGAGGAAATAATGCTTGATAGTGTCACTGATTAGTGGATTTTATGAGCCTGAACTAGTACATGCTAACTTGGTGTTTTCATGTTTAGAGAGTCTAAAAACTTCGAAGAAGACTCCAAGGGGGTCCTTTTTTGTCCAATTTATTCTCCTGAGGCTGAAAAAGTATAAAACACACCACAGAAGAACTCTCTTAACTTCCATAGAAGAAAAGATGAACCTTTTTCGTACTTAGTCAAGGAGGTCCAAAAAAGGTTAAATTACCACCTACCCAATGCTCCTTTGAGAGCAGCATATAGCTTGAGTTTTACGAGTATGAAGGAAATCAAGATCACTAGGAAAGATCCCTTTGAGTACGAGAAATGGGGCTTACAACAATAAACTCAATGTTATGTTCTTGGTGTTTAACGAGCATGACAAAGACATGAAGTACACTCGGAATATTTTTCATGTTTAGGTCCAAAGCACAAAAAAGAGAAAACTGAGCTCATACCAGGTGTTCCTTTTCCATAAATTTAGTCCCTCAGGTCCAGAAAAGTGATAAACCTATACCTGATAATAATCTTCTCAATTCCGTAGAAAAGAGAGTGATCATTTCTCGTATTATTCCACATGGTCTGAGAAAGAGATAACCTACCACCAATGTGGATGCCCATTCACATATTCTTAACGAGCTTGAACTGACAAGTTTACTCGGACGTCAAGTCTCTTTTGAGGAGTTAGACCTGGGCCTAAAAAAACTCCATAAGGGCGGGGAGTCTTATAAAGGGTAGCTTGTAAAAAGAGACCAAAATGAGGCTCAATTTGGCGTGAAAAATAGCTAAGAAGACTCCCTTGAACCTATGACAATTGCAGCATGAGTATCGAAAGACAATAAGTAGGTTCTAAATGAGGATACTCATGGGAGGAAAGTCCTATCCATGGAAGAACAATGGTATAAATAAGGAACTAATGGTTAAAGATACCATAGTCTGTGGTCAAAGTGTTAAAATGAGGCTCAATTTGGCATGAAAAATAGCTAAGAAGACTCCCTTGAACCTATGACAATTACAGCATGAGTATCGAAAGACAATAAGTAGGTTCTAAATGAGGATACTCATGGGAGGAAAGTCCTATCCACGGAAGAACAATGGTATAAATGAGGAACTAATGGTTAAAGATACCATAGTCCGTGGTCGAAGTGTTAATGCTAGGATTAAGATGGATTAGGTATAAATGCAGAATGCATGTGAAAGGACAAAAAAAAACCATCCTATATGAGCAAAAAAAAAACTTAAAACGACCATAAACCTGTCACATGGAAGAAAAGATATGTCATTAGTTTAAAAAATATGAACTATAGGGAAAAAACCCACTTTGAAAATAATTTTTCTATAAATAGTTCAAAATATGAATAAAAAACTCACCATTTGATTTTTATCCAAAAAAGACAAGTTTTGCCTCTACCTTTGATTGCTCAGTGTGGATGATTCGAAGGACAATTCTCGAAACTACAAGTGCTAGGTAAAACTACACTCCATGCTCTTTCATTTGATCCAAGCAATTTTCAATTTTGGGCCCAAATTTTATGTTTTCAAGTGCCCTCAAAGCATGAACACTGTGTACGCGGGTATGGTATGTTAATAGTTTTGTACATGCGTTCTGTACGTGGGTTTCCCAAAGGAAAGTTGCGTACAGTACATGACTTGCCCAAAGGATAGTCACGTACACTGTGCGAGGAAGAAAAAGAATATATAGGGTCAAAAATTCAAATTTTTATATGAATTTAATGGTTTGAAATTGCTTGATTATCAGATTGAAAGATGGTGCTTGAGTGGAGGGAGAGGGAACATGAAGACATGGACCAAGAAGCTCTACAAGATGCCCCCATGGTGAATGTTTTATGTCAGAGTAGGTTATTGAAATTCTTCTGTACCTCACCCATGCAGTCAAATGTCTGCCTATTAGAGTTTTTGATAAACTATTGGGATCACGATCTTGGCATGTTTGACCTTTAAGGGAAATTTCTAGAGGTTACTTTGGAAGATGTCGATTTCATTTTCAGTTTATCACGATGGGGAGCTCCGGTGAACTTGGAAGGTACCGGCAGAAGTGGCGACCTTCTAAGTGTACAGAAATATATAGACATATACTGTGATTCAAGCACTGAAAAGAGGGGTAGCTGTATCCCTATTGTTCACATTCTCAACTTTCCCTTACAGGTATTGGTGAGCACTATAGTGAGGGTTGTAGGGTCATCATCATTTCACCTTGCAACTCGAAACCAAATGAGACTAGCAGTGGACTGTATACAGGGAACCCTATATGACTGGTGTTCGAGAGTGATCCCGATAATGAGAAAATAGCTCTCTGACTACAAAAGAGGTAGGAGAAAGAATTTTGGTTATTCCAGCATGTTAGTAGCCTTTTTCTTTAAGAGGGTGCCAAGTTTGCGTCATGCAGTACCATTTCCAGTTCGTTCTCCCTGTCAGCCTAGGCTAAGTAGGTGGGGAGAGATATTCCTCTGCTAGGGAGGTGGTGGATCGGTCCAGAGTGTCTACGACGATGACTTATAATTTTGGTGGGAGCGACAGTTACCAGCCTTGGAGCAATTTCCATATGCTGGGTTAGATTTCCGAGGTGATACTGACCTTGTCCTCCCTCCAGGAGGAGCATGGGGAGAGTCAGGTATTTTTATTTTCAAAATTTTAAATTTTTTATGAATTTAATTATAAAGATATATAAATATGTATAAGAGTTCTAATCCTTTTAAAATGTCAAAATGCAGATATTGGACCAGTTCACCCTGCTGGGAATCCATGCATGTATGTGCATCCTGCGTTGGGAGAGGACCAGGGTTTGATTAGGGTTCTTGAGGAGAAGCTGGTCAGGATTACCTAGAGAGTACCTACCTTACGCATTGATCATATCCCTGCCGTCATGCAGGAGCTAGTGGTTGGTATACCACCTATATTGATACGCCTTATGAGGCAGGTAGCGAGAGCAATACTTGTGTATATACATGTTGTTGAGGCTGCTGAAGTTGAGGAGGCTGAAGAAGCCTGAGCACAGGGTGATCAGGATGATCGGGGGTACCAGTGTAGTCCAAGTGACCAGGTTGGTCAATCTTAGACTTAGGAGTATTTTATGGACTTTGATCTATGTTTTGTATATTTTTTGTATATTATACAGTTATGACTAGATCTGAGGATCAAACACTCGACCTATCTATATGGACAGATATTCACACACACACACACACACACATATTTATATATATATATTTGCCTGTTTATTTACAAATGTTTTTTATGTGTATACTGTATATTTTTTATGCAAAACGTGTTAAATGCCAATCCAAGATATAATTAGCAAATGCATCAGTTAATGAATTTTGATCTATAAGAATATGATTGAATATAATAAACTCAAATTCTTTCCAATAACCTAACTTGCATAAACTAACGTAGTAAAATAGGGTTCTGCACCTGATAAGCTCGATTGAGCTGGGAAACCACTAGTTGAGAGTCCAGTCAGACTTTCAGCTGGGTGACACCACGTGACAAAGCATCCCATAAAAGCTCAATGACAGCCTTGTATTTAGCGACATTATTGGTAGTAGGACCTAAGCAAGTGCCTCCTGAGGTAACTAACTATCCTGAGGGTGAATAAATGACCCATGCAGCTGAAGCCAAATTACAAGTGTGGCAACTGGCACCATCGGTGAAACCTATGAAACACTTGAAAGACATCTGTAGAAACCAGCAGATGGTATAAAAAACACAAACCGATGAACTATTGTACATAAAAATACATACAATAAAATATAGGAAAAAGCGCTATGCCTAAGCATAGTACTTTTTCAGGTAGATCCCATTTCTAGTCTCAGGCAGCTAATTCCCTTCGAAATCAATCAATTCATATGTGCCCTTCTTTAACACCTTTGACACGAAATAAGGTCCCAACCACATAGACGTGGACTTTCCTGCCCCGAGGGGTTCTTTGTCTTGATCCCAGAGCAAAACAAGCTCCCCTTCAGAGAAAATTTGAGGCTTGACCGATTTATCGTATTGAATTTTTACCCTATTTTTATGAGCTTTGTTTGCTGTCAGTGCATCTCTACGCTCCTAATCTAGATGTTCTAAATGTAATAGACGTTCTTCCAACTCAGTCGTATTAGGTAACACATGAATAACAATTTTTAAGGATGAGATTTCACATTCAACCGGGGTAATTGCTTCCACTCCATGAATGAGTTGGAAAGGAGAAAACCCTGTAGCAATTTTCACATTGGTCTGATATGTCCAAAGTGCAGGATACAACATGATGTGCCAGTTGGAATGGGAAGCATTAATAGTACGTTTTAGAATAGTTTTCAAAGTTTTATTAACAACCTCGACTTGACCGTTAGGCTTGAGGATAGAACAAAGATGAATGTTCTTGTCTAAGCCCTGGCATAGTGGTCAATTTAGTCATCATAATATTTTGGAATGACTTCCATGGTTAGTGACAATCACTTTAGGGATACTGGATCGTGCGATAATTTGGTTGAAAATGAAAAAAGTTGTAGTTTCCTCGTCAGCTTTAAAGGTGGGCATTTCCTCTTCCCACTTCATGAAATAATCCATAGTGATAATGATATGTTTGTGCCCCCCAGCCGAGACTGGGTTGCACGTCACGTAATATATCCCCCACTTCATGAAGGGGCCCACTAAGATGATGGGAAATAATGGAGTGGGATGCAACTGTATCTTTCTAGTGTAAAGCTGACAAGGATGACAACGCTTCACGACTTCCACACAATCTTTAAAGATCGTGGGCCAGAAATAACTAGCACGTAATATCTTCTGGGTAGTTGCTAACCCAGATAAATGACCCCCACACGCTCCAATATCGGCATCATTTAGGACAATCTCAGCTTCTTCGTGGGTAATACATCGACACAAAATGGAATCTACCCCCCTACGATATAAGGTATCTCTGATCATGAGGTAGTTGCTGGCATGTACACGTAGTTTACACCGTTCTTCCCGCGAGAAGGCTGCAGGGTACTTCAAAGTCTGGAGATAGATAAGTATATCTCCGTACCAGGGGTTAGAGGTGGAAATCAAAAAGATATGCTCATATGGGAATGAGTCTTCTTCAATGGCTACATCTTCCTCTACTGGAAATTTTGCAATGAGCTCAGCAAAAACTAAGGACCTTTTAGATTTGGCGGATTGAAAATCCAAGTCAAACTCTTGGAGAATGACTATCTGTCGAGACAAAACATATTGAAAAGGATTAACATCTGCCACTACCATCATAGTCCTTAGTAAGATGTAGTGACGCAACCTCTGAACAACATACACAGCTGCTAAGGCCAACTTCTCGACGTGGGAATACATAAGTTTAGGTCCATATAAAGCACGATTGAGATAGTAGAAGACATGCTCTTGGAGCCTATCGTCCTCCTGGACTAGTACTACCCCTATGGTCGCTCAGATGTGACCAGATACAATATAAAATCCCTAGAGTAATATGGCGGACGCAATAACGGTGCCGACAACAAAGCTTTTTTTAATGCCTCGAACGCAAGTTGTGTAATTTCATCCCATACAAATAGGGTGTCCTGTTTTAACAGGCGCATGAAACCTTTAGTAATATTGGCCTAATTTATAATAAAACGTCGAAGGAAATTGGACTTCCCCTGCAGGCTCTGAAGCTGCCTGATAGAACGAGGAGGAGGCATATTTATGATGGCCTCAACTTTCAAAGGATCCACCTGAATGCCTTTGTTAGAAACAATGAATCCGAGCAGTCTCCCTAACTCAACACAGAAAAGACACTTGTGGGGATTCAAGTGAATTTTATAGTATCTACATCATTCAAAAATCAAATGCAAGTGATTTGGGTGATCGATCCTCTTACGAGAATGTGCTGACAGATCATCAAGGTAGGGTTCGACAATGGCTTTAATGTCGTGAAAAGAAAAATTCATTGCCCACTGAAAGGTTGCCCCAACATTTTCCAATCCAAAGGGCATTTTCTTGTACACGAAGGTACCCCAAGGACAAATAAAAGCTATTTTATGTTGGTCTTTTGGTTTAATTTGGATTTGATTATATCCGGAGAAACCATCCATAAACGAAAGACTTCATTTCCCGCGCAAGCATCAATAATTTGATCTATAAATGGCGTGGGATAGTTGTCCTTAGGACATGATTTGTTTAGATATCGAAAGTCAGTACAAATACGTATAGTCCCTTGCTTTTTGTCAATAGGAACAGGGTTGGATTCCCATTCTGTCAAAGCTATGGGATAAATGAAAATGACTTTCAGCAGTTTTTCAACTTCAGCCTTCACTGCCGCCACTTTACGCGGGTTGACAGGTCTCAACTTTTGTCGAATGGGTCTAGCATCAGGGTATGCTCGGATTTCATGCTCGACTATTGATGGATCAATGCCTGACATCTCCTCATATGACCAGGCAAAAATGTCGCAAAATTCCTTAAACAAGGCCGTAGAGATCGCAATCTCCTCCAGAGAGCAGTTTGCACCGATGTGTACATTTTACACAACGTTTGGAATTACAGAGATGTTGATAGGGATAGTAGTGGAAATGTTTGCCATATTCCCCCCAGCAAACATTCCTTCCCTTGGTAATGGATTAATGGGTGTATCAACATCACCTGCCAGTGTCATATGGAGCTCCTGGTTTTCTATCCTGCTTAACTCAGGAAGAAAATAGGAGCGATGGTGAAGATATTCGTAGATCTTATCTTGTCCACACATAACTTCCAGAATGGCTTCATCTGAAGGTAAAACCATATCTAAGCAATCTCTAGAATGCAAAGAGTTCTCTGCCCAAGCAGGAAAATAGGATTCTTCTAGTTCCTCTAAGACTGTGAGAGGGACCGGGATGGGATCAACGGCAGTATGGACGATATCTTGATAAGCCACTTTTGCTGTCGATAAGGGCACTTCAGGTTCATGGTGGGAGGGAAGAACCCAAGGACCAGTCCTATCAACAACAGTAGCCATGGAATTCCCCACACTAGTAGAACCTATATAATTAATCAGAGCTGGAAAATCGAATGTGCCCATCAATGATGCATACATTCCAACCCCTAAGCTCTCTAAAGCAGGTCTAACCTGATCAACCAATGGTATGGTGGACTCGTTAGTTTCCATGTGGCCTTTTCGAGTAAAATTGAGTTGGTAAATAGTAACCAAATTCCCTTCATGTGGAAACACTACCACTCGAAAAATGACCGATGCAATAATAGACATGGCGTAAGTCCAACTTCTCCCCAAGAGAA
This sequence comes from Pseudotsuga menziesii, assembly GCA_001517045.1. Lineage (NCBI taxonomy): Eukaryota > Viridiplantae > Streptophyta > Pinopsida > Pinales > Pinaceae > Pseudotsuga > Pseudotsuga menziesii. Next base: position 28,079 of record LPNX011195792.1, read on the forward strand.
AGTTTTAATCCAAAGGTTCATTAATCACCTCTATCTCAACAGACACCACTTTCCCTACCAAATTAATTTTGAAAGCCGGTAGGATACCATGTGGATGGAATGAGCTTCCATCTAAAGTAGTAAGTAGGGTGTTCAATGGAACCAGCTCTGGGGATCCAAGAGTTTTCCAACAAGACAAGGACATAAGACATGTAGAAGCACCCTCATTGACAACTGCCCTTCCAATGGTCTTTCCACCATGGATGACATCTATCGATAAGGCTACATGATAAGGTAAGTTAATTTTGACATCAGACAGATTAAATTTCACCATGAGACTCGATGAGTCCATACTGCCTAAGGCTGCTAAGAGTGCATCCCGCTGGGCGGGACAACTCTGTAACACTTCTAAAGCCGACTTGCACAAGGATTCTGGGCTAAGTCTTCAACTACAGAGTAGTTGGCTGCAGCCCTAACATTAGGATTATGCACGGTTTTCTTAAAGACACCTTTCGGTATCTTCGACATAATTTCGGCAGGTTTCTCAATTGTGAGATGGTTAGAAGTTTCACCTATCGACTTACCCTTCTCCGAGGTCTCTTTTTCATAGTTCTTGTTCCTGGTCTATAGTAAAGTCTCAGATCGAACCATGTTGATATAATTGGGTTCAGGAGCATTTGGGGTGCCCCTACTACATTTGAAGCTAAGGCAGAATTCTGTCCTTGGGGAAAAGGATCCTTAAGGACAGCTGGTTGTTGGCCTTTCAACAGCTTCTGATCTTGTTCCATAAGGGGAAATAGATGGATCAGGTGATCTTCATCGCACAACTTACATGGGAATTTCACCTTCTTCTTTTATTTCTTGGCCCCGTTAGCATTGTTTGTGGGTTTTTGCATGTTTTGGTTTCCCTCACCCTTTTTTCCTCCCTTTGTTTTCCCATCGGGTTGTTGATTTCCCTTCTGAGAGGTTTGTGCAAAAACATTTGCATTTTGGGGTGAGGGGGCAGCCTTTGCTACCTTCATCATAGAATGTTTGACGGACAGTTGATGGAGTTGTTTAGCCAAAGATTCTACAGTGGGATAATTCACGGAACCAAACACACCATTGACATGGGGTCCAGGCTTAGGTTTCTCTACATTGTGCATTCTCCTCAGTGGCTTAGGGATAATCTCATATAAGATCCCAGACTAAGAATATATCAAATCTAGTTGTTGGGCCTTGAGGATAGCTTCTTCCTCATTCATCACTCCCGAAGTAGATACATCCTTAGATATATAAGGCAATAGGGATTTAAGGAACCATTCTAATATGAACTCGGGAGGAATAGTGGCTTTGGTAAGGATCTTTCATCTTCTCCACTCTTAGATGTGATCCAAAATATGAGTGGCCTTTTCCTATTGGAAGGTAGATAACAAGTCTGTTCTGAAATCATAATGGACAGGAAGATGGAAGTGACTAAGGAATGCATTAGCCAAGTCCCAAAAACTTCTAAACACAGCAGAAGGAAATTCAATGTACCATTTTGCTGCAGTACTGGTCAAATTTCTTTGGAACAGCCTCAACCGAACTAAATCCTCGTTCAGTGAGTTGGAAGAGCACCATAAATGGAAAGTGGTGGCATGAGCTCCAGGATCATCACCAACCGTGCCTTCGAATTTTGGGATATCCGAGGGCAGCTTGGTAGGGACGGGTGGCCAGGAGGGGTCATGTCTCACCGAGTCATTCATCGGTTTCAAAAAATATGGCAAGTTTAACGTTACCAGGAAAGGAAGCTTGGGTCTAACCGAAGCACTAAAAGTACTAGTTTAGGGATTAGAGGGACTTGCTCCCATATTCCCATATGTGAAGGTGGGGTTGCCCCCTACTTCCAGTTTTGAAGTGGATGGGTTGATTTGGAAAGAATTGCATCCATAAGCCAATGGATTGTTTATGTGCGTTGCAGTATAAGAGGTTCTAGCTTCCCCAGTCGAAGCTGGGGTTTGGAATACAAGAGCAAGTATCCCTCCGCTAAAAAGAGAAAAGGGATAGCTCGTGAACAGAGCTGAAACTAGAGTTTGAAAACCTTGACCATAAGGATTAGTGTTTCCAAAATGTATCCCTACATATGAGTGTGTTGGGCCTACATATGGAGTGGATGGGGGAATGTGCCCTCCATTCCAAGGAAAACCTTGGATAAAAGAAGAGAATCCTATAGGACCACTCTAGGTAGTGTGTGCGAAGGAAATAGGAACTGTAGGTACACTAGGAATCCCAGTGACCATACCACCAAAAGCACTTGCTAAACTTATGGGAGCTGGTGGTTGAACCACTCGGCTAGCTAGTGTTAACAGTGTAGTAGCTATACTTGTTCTAGGGGCACCTATCGGGGGAGGTAGCACCCCTTCAGCCGGAGCAACTGAGCTGGAAGTAAAAGAACTTTCTCCTGCAGTAGACATTATTCTTCCCACAGGGACACCAATCACAGGTGGATTGAAAGGACGAAACTGAACGATCACCAAATCATTTAAGTTAGTTAGAGGTGAATTAAAATTCCTTGCAAACTCGTTATCCTGTAAGTCTTCTATCTCAACTGTGTTTAAATTAAAACGGTTTTCCCTAAGTTCTGGTTCACCCGAAACTTCACTAACTCCTATCGGTTCGAAAGAACCATCTGTGTCCAATCTCAGCCTTTGAGGGGGAGGTGGAGGTTCCGATGTGATAAGTGGAGGAAGGTTTTGCAACCTTCGTGACCTTCTAATAGATTGGTCCTCCACGATTGTAAATTTGACTCTTCACACCCTAAGGTCGGCTAAAACATAGACAAACCACAAAGGAATCACTACAAAAATTTCCTAAAGTCTCAACAATCACAAGGGGTATAAGATATGCTTTCCCGAAGAAAACTGAGAGATAGTTTCTTGGCGTCCTTGAAGAGGTTCTTAGGCACAAGCGGAGGAATCACCCACCACCCTCCTACACTTTAAAAAAGGGTTACCTTCCAAGCCTGTCCAAGGTGAAACAGAAATAGCCTTTCGGTTTACCTGTGTATAAACCCTAGGTTTCCAAGGGACTAGAGGCTACCTTAACTATATCAATAGTCTGGGGGGATAGTCACAAGCCTGATTTGTACGCATGGGTAGGGTAGCAAAGCCTGAAACTCTGTCTAGGACAGAATCCCCATATGTGTAAAAACCTTGGTCTATGTTTTGATAAGGAATCGGAGGGTTATCTCCTCAGTCCAATGCCTCCACGCGGCCTCGTGCTTAACTCCCATTTGAGAGGAGCTTCCCAAATACTATCAACACAGATAAGGATTTACCTATCAATTGGCCAACTATGTTTGAATTTAAGTACTTATGGGGAGTTTACACTTCCTATCCCACAAGTCTAGCCTAAGCTAGTAGATGTATGACCCTATAAAACAAAAATTACTAATAAATTTTAAATTATAGTGTTCATTTTAAGGGTTGTTCTTAATCAGAGGGTAAGTGGCGTGAATGACTATGATATTATTGAATCGATATGAAAAGTAAAAACAGGTGTATAAATAAATTCCAAAGCAAATTATCACTACTTAAAGCAAGTTTTTTTTGTTGTTGTAAATATGAATTAATGAAAATGCAACTAGGAAAGAGAAAAACTGAAAGTAAAACTACCATATGAAATTCAAATGCAAATGTTTCCAATGCTTTTCTTTTCACTTTTCAAATTCCTCAAAGATTACTATGCACCTAAATGCAAAAATTCTTGAGTAAGCTTGAACAATCAAACTATATAAAGTAAGCAAAAATGAAGTATAGCAGACTTATAAGAACCAAATTATATCAACCACCTAAGGAATACTTGGAAAAACACCTAGGTTGGGAAGATACAATGAATGAAAATCAATAAAATCAATCAAAGGAAAGTGACAAACCATTACTATTTGGAAATAGAATGGGATATACGGTATCTAGAAACCTGATCACTGATTCAGACACACAAGACTTGGACCTATCACCCAACAGGCAAATCCACTTCAAATTGCTGAAAGAAAGACAATCCAAACAACAAAAACCCAAGGGATTATTGAAAAGCATGAAGTATGGTTGACAAGGCTATCAAACCTACTGTGAAATGCCAGTGCTAAAGACCACAAAGCAAAACAAAATCCAAAGAAGGACAGGGACAAGCAACCCTACCCAAAAATTTTGTTGCTAAGGTATGTACGCGACTGTCTAGTGCAGCAACCCGTGTACTGTACATGACTATTCAATACTACAACCCACATACTCAGACCTCTGTATGCGACTGTGTAGCACAGCAACCCGCGTACATGAGTAAAATTTTTCAAATTTTTTTTTTATAAAGGTCTTTAAAACACCACTATAAGTCCAAACCAAGATAAAAAACCACACACTGAATCAAAGCAAAGACTGGGTAAGGATCTACAGGACTAACCCACAACAGGATGGACTCCCTAGTGGAGTTTCCAGTTCTGTTGTTTAGGATTAAACACCCTTGTAACCTAGGGTCTGGGGTTACCAACTTACTACAAACCTTGTAGACAATCAGCTTTAACAGAGTACAAAAAGGAAATAGGAAGAAATTCTTGACTCACCCGATTACCGATGGTTGATCCAAGCTTGATCTTCTTCTGCTCTGCTTCTCTCCAAAGCTTCCAGGGATGCACCTCCTTCACTTGCAAAGAGTAAATTCTCCAAGTAAAATCTTATACATGTATATATGAGAGGTTATATAAACAATATATCTAGTGCATAATCGAATATATTCATCAACCATGATACATGAAATACACTCAACACAATGTTGGAAGAAGAATTCTCTTTATTAACAATCAGTGAATGAGATATGAGTACAACCCAGCTTCTGAGACAAGGACTCCTCTGCAACCAAAGGACTCTAAGTCCTGCTACTCCAAGACTTCTGAAGATATACCAGCAACATAACTTTTCTCTACAAACTTGATTGATTAATGCCCTCCCCAGGGCCTCTATTTATACTTTGGGAAATAGAGTGGTTTCGAAGGTTGAGGAGTTTAAAACAGTTAGGATAGGTAATTATTAGGACCCAACTAATATCCATTAATCGTGATTTATATTTTTTAATGTCGAATCAAGATGTACGCGACTATTGATATAGGCAACCCGTGTATGACACGCAAGTTGCTTAAAGGAAACCCGTGTATGCTAATGTACGCGATTTGCAATGGAGACAGTCGCGTACAGTACATGAGTTGTCAATGGAAATAGTTGCGTACGTACGTGAGTTGCAATGAGGATAGTCGCGCACGCAATTCCACACTTAGAAAAATAATATGGCAAGCTGGTTCAAGGGTAAATGCATCTCATGTCATGCCCATCTATAGTGTTTTGGCAAACTTTGATCCTAAGATGTCCTTTTTGAAATAGAACAAAGCAATCAAGTCTCATGGGGATAGTGTATCCGTCACCCAGTCATGAAGTACCTAACTCAATAAACTTATGTTTGATTCTAGCAGAAGTATATAACTCAATGTCTTGACATAAAAACTAAGTTTAAAGGCACAATCTTTCTTTATTAATAGTTGATTTTGCTGTTGGTCTTTATTAATAGTTGATTTTTCTATTTGTGAGTTGGATGGCTTGAACGTTGACAAAGAAATTGTAAGTTTATGTCAAAAGCAAGAACGACAAGGAAACTGTAAGAAATCTCTGTTTGAAGTCACATAATTGTTTAAGTTCCAAGGCAGAGCAGGTTTTGTCGTTACATTTCAATAAAAGATTTGTTTAATATTTACCTCTTAAACAAATTACGACGGGGTTATAGAGATTTAGTCAAGTTCCAATGATTTGAAAGAAATTTTCCATCCCCATATATAAAAATTAGATCCTTCTCTGCCATGAACCCTTCATGCCTACCCCTGCTATGTGTTTCTCTTTCTGTGGAGCCGAGTAACATTTGTGTACTTATTTTTCCAGGCAGCACAATAGTTCGAAGCTCTGCACGTTATATCAGCAGAAACTCATAATTTCTTGTTGTTCTATTTTCAGGCCTGATCACGGATATTCAAGAGCACTTAACAATGGAAGACACAGGAAGGATCCTGCTTTTCCTAGCATTGATCTTGGCAACAGCAAGAACCGTTCATGCAATTTATTCTAAAGAAGCTGCCGGGGAGCTCCAGTCGTACATTGTTCACATGGACCCGATGAAGGTTCAAATCACCGATTCTATGAATCCTGCAACCTGGTATGCATCTTTCATTCGTGATGCAGTTGTGAAAACAGGAGCAATAAATGACGAAAAATTCACAGAATCGAGCATAATGTACGCTTACAATACTATTGTCACTGGATTCGCTGCTAGATTGAGTGAAAATCAGGTGGCCGCTGTAAAATCCATGGAGAGCTACATGGGCGCTTATCCAGACAAACTTCTGAAGCTCCACATGATGTACACTCCCCGATTCTTGGGCTTGAAAAGAGGGCAAGGCCTCTGGTCTGATTCCACGGGCTACGCTGTGGATGTCATAGTAGGGGTTCTCGACACCGGAGTGTGGCCTGAGCACCCCAGCTTTGCGGAGCATAAAAACCAGATGGCGGTTCCCTCCAAGTGGACGGGCCATTTCTATGTCAGTAAAGCATTCAACGCCTCGAACTGCAACAAGAAACTCATCGGCGCTAGTCTACATACACATTCCAAAACAAAAGAGAACAAAGTTAGATCCTTTAGGAAAGAAGGGTATATTTGTGGGATACTTTGAAAGCTCGAAGGCTTATAGAATATACTTCCCAGGATTCAAGAAGATCGACATCAGTAGGGACGTAACATTTGATGAAGACTCAGCTTACAACAAATCCAGAAAGAGACTTGCTAAAGATCCTTAAGAATTAGAAGCACCCAGAATTCATGACACAACCATGAATGAAGAAACATAGGAAGAAGATCGAGAATTTGAAGAACCTCAAGAACTTGTAGATCCACCTCAGGAGAAAAATCCTCACAAGAGGAAACCTACTTGGGTATGAGAAGCTATCCAAGGTGTAGAAAGATATGGGATTCCAGAAGTGAATCACAGAGAAAGAAAGAGGACCAGGTCCTACTTCGAGTATGTAGCTTTATTATGTGATTTCATCGATAAAGAACCTTCCAACTATGAAGGAGCGACAAAAAGAAAAGAATGGAAGGATGCTATGATCGAAGAGTATCAATCGATCATGAAGAATGATGTTTGGGATGTTGTCCCAAGACCAAAAGGGAAGTCTGTTGTAACTTCCAAATGGATCTACAAGATCAAGCATGCTACAGATGGAAGCATAGAGAAATATAAAGCAAGATTCGTGGCTCATGGCTTCTCACAGAAAGAAGGAATAGATTATGAAGAAACCTTTGCATCTATACATAGATACACTTCCATCAGATCAATACTTGCTCTGGCTGCAGTGATGAAAAGGAAGATACACCAAATGGATGTCAAGACTGCTTTCTTGAATGGTGTAGTGGAAGAGGAAGTATATGTAGAGTAGCCACTCAATTTTCAGATTGGGCAGGTAGTTCCATCGATAGGAAGAGCACTTCAGGGTGTTGCTTCAGTATGGGATCAAGTGTGATCTCTTGGTTCAGCAGGAAGCAGTCATGTGTGGCATAGATTACAGCTGAAGCAGAGTATGTCGCAGCTTGTTCAGCTAGTTGTGAGGCAGTATGGTTGAGGAAGCTGTTGTCTGATTTATTTTATCTCCAGTTGGATGCTACTTGTATACATTGTGACAACCATAGTTGTGTGAAGTTTTCGGTGAACCCGGTGTTCCATGACAAGTTGAGGCATATCGAGATCAAGTATCACTATATCAGGGATATGTGTTAGATTTTTAACATTAAGCTAGCATTACACTAGGATCTTTAACTGAGAGAATAACAAGCACAACAATCAAACACAAGAGACAATGAACACAGTGTTTTTCCTCAGGGAAACCATAAATGGAGAAAATCCCGCAACTTCCTCAAAGATAGAATCAACACCAAAAGTAAGACCCCAAAATAGTAAGATGATCTCTCGACATCAGTAACCTCTTTCTTCCTAGCCCTAGTGTCTTCTTCTTCCTCAGCTATGCGCTACAACTGAGTGTGAGTGAGTGAGTGTTAAATAAATAGGATAGCTCTCTATTTATACTAATTCCCCACTTGACTAAACCCTACTAGGGCTGACTTCTCTATGAGAGTCTAATAACCCTAGTGCCCCGGAACTGTGGGGACTTTGAACCTTGATCAATAGGATGGTTTCCCACAAAGACTTGACATGACTTATTTACATTATAGAACCTCCCGATAGGAACATCGGGGCATGACATGACTCAAGTACATCCCGGAATAAACATCGGGTTACAATACATAAGAAATACAAGTGAATGCATTCCGAAGTTGCATATACATCAACACTCCCTTTTAACTAGGAAGGTATTCTCTCGACACAATTTATTAGCATAATTCTTCTTCTTTGTATCATCTGGATCATCCTTGAGACCTCGTCATCTTCAAGTCATCTTCATCTTTGGATCTGGATCATCATCACTGGATCTAGATCATCACTAGAGCATCATCTCTAGATCTGGATCATCACTGCTGGATCATCATCACTGGGTCATCATCATGATTCTTCTCGTCACAGGAAGTTCTACAAAGCTATCCCTTTTTCATGCTGGTTGTAGGCCTAGCCTCCATGTAGGTCTTCTTTAGTGCTTATATCTCACACCAAGTCAAAATGGCCTGCCCAACATTTACATCTGACCATGAGAGGAATACATCCAACACCATGTCAGAAAGGCATGGCCAGCACTCACATCTGACCATGCGGGAACACATCCCATAGCCATGTTAGAAAGGCTTTGCAATTACATCTGACCATGGGGGGAACACATCCCACAACCATGTCAGAAAGGCTCTCCACTTAGATCTGACCATGGGGGAACACATCCTGCAACCATGTCAGAAGGGTTCTGCACTTACATCTGACCATGTGGGAACACATCCCATAGCCATGTTAGAAAGGCTTTGCAATTACATCTGACCATGGGGGGAACACATCCCGCAACCATGTCAGAAAGGCTCTCCACTTAGATCTGGCCATGGGGGAACACATCCCACAACCATGTCAGAAGGGCTCTACACTTACATCTGACCATGGGGGGAACACATATTGCAAGCATGTCAAAAGGGCTCTGCACTTACATCTGACCATGGGGGGAACACATCCCGCAACCATGTCAGAAGGGATCTGCACTTACATCTGAACATGGGGGGAACACATCCTGCAACCATGTTAGAAGGGCTCTGCACTTACATCTAACCATGGGGGGAACACATCTCGCAACCATGTTAGAAGGGCTCTGCACTTACATCTGACCATGGGGGGAACACAACCCGCAACCATGTCAGAAGGGATCTCAACCCCAAGTTGAGGGTTCCTGGTAACTGACCAGGTGCCTCCATTCTCATAGAGAATGACATCAGCCCTTATATCTAATCAAGTGGGAACACATCCCTCAATCACATCAGAATGGCCATGCACTCATATCTAATCATGTGGGAACACATCCCACAGTCATATTAGAATGACCCTCAGTCCTAGACCGAGTATTCCTGGTAACTGACCATGAACCTCCATTCCAAGAATGGAAATAGCCCTTATATCTGATCATGTAGGAACCAATCCTACAGTCACATCAGAATGGATCAGCACTCACATCTGACAGGGAAGGAACCAATCCTCTCACCATGAAAAAATGGCTCAGCCCTTACATCTGACCATGGAAGGAACCAATCCTCTCACCATGTCAGAATGGATCACAGACTCATCACTTCCCCTTGGAAGGAACCTCTATCTGGAGAACACCAAGCTTCTCCCTGAAGTACTCAAACTTCACTCTGGCTAATGGCTTTGTCAACACATCAGCCATCTATTCATCTGTTGCAACATACTGGAGCTTCACTGCTCCTCTCTGCACCATATCCATAATATAGTGATACTTGATCTCGATATGCTTCAACTTGTCATGGAACACCGATTTCTCTGACAACTTCACACAGCTCTGGTTGTCACAATATATACAAGTAGCATCCAACTGGAGATCAAATAAATTAGATAATAGATTCCTTAGCCATACTACCTCACAACTAGCTGAACAAGCTGCGACATACTCTGCTTCAGCTGTACTCAGTGCCACACATAATTGTTTCCTTCTAAACCAAGAGATCACACCTGATCCCTTACTGAAGCAACACCCTGAAGTGCTCTTCCTATCGATGACACTGTCTGCCCAATATGAATCAACATAACCCTCCAGGTTAATATTCTGATTCACCTCATACTTGAGCCCATAATAAACTGTACCCCTCAGGTATCTCAGAATATGTTTTGTAGCAATCAAGTGAACATGTCTCGGATCTATCAGGAACTAGCTCAATGTGTTCACAACAAAGTAGATATCTGGTCTCATGTTCGTTAGGTACATCAAGGACCCAATCATCTGACGATACATCGTAGCATCAACCGCTTTTGATGAAGCATCACTCAATAGCTTCAGGTTCGATGGCATAGGTGTGGTCATGGCCTTGAAATCCATCATCCTGAACCTCTTCAGGATCTCTACTACATACTTCCCTTGTTCGAGGGAGATTCCATCTGAATTTTGACACACCTCCATGCCTAGAAAATATTGCATCATACCCAAGTCCTTCATTTCGAACTCGACAGCAAGCTTCCTCTTCGTATCAGCAATCAACCCATCCATACCTGTTACAAACAGATCATCTACATATAGTAGGAGCATCACTGGGTTGACATCTTCAACCTTGTAGTAAAGGTTGGAATTTGCTTTAGTTTTGGTAAAGCCCAAACTAGATAGAAAGCTGTCAATTCTGCTTTACCATGTCCTAGGTGCCTGTTTCAAACCGTACAGGGCTTTCTTCAATCTACACACATGAGACTCCCTGTCACGTGTCTCAAAACCGAGTGGTTGCTCCACATACATTTCCTCTTCTACTACACCATTGAAGAAGGCAGTCTTGACATCCATTTGGTGTATCTTCCATTTCATCACTGCAGCCAGAGCAAGTACTAATCTGATGGAAGTGTATCTGGCTACAGGTGCAAAAGTTTCTTCATAATCTATTCCTTCTTTCTGGGAGAAACCATGAGCAACAAATCTTGCTTTTTATTTTTCAATGCTACCATCTGCATCGTGAAGCTCTAGTATGTTGTGACGGATGAACATATAGCTGATGTGTTGAAAAAGCCATTAGCCAGAGTGAAGTTTGAGTACTTTAGGGAGAAGCTTGGTGTTCTCCAGATCGAGGTTCCCTCCAAAGGGAAGAGATGAGTCTGTGAGCCATTCTGACATGGTGAGAGGATTGGTTCCTTCCATGGTCAGATGTAAGGCCTGAGCCATTCTGTCATGGTGAGAGGATTGGTTCCGTCCATGTCAGATGTGAGTGCTGAGCCATTTTGATGTGACTGTAGGATTGGTTCCTACATGATCAGATATAAGCACTAAATGCCATTATTGGAATGGAGGCACCTGGTCAGTTACCAAGAAAGCTCATTCTAGGACTGAGGGCCATTCTGATGTGATTGTAGGATTGGTTCCTACAATGATCAGATGTGAGTGCAGAACCATTCTGAGGAGATTGTAGGATTGGTTCCTACAATGATCATATGTAAGTGTAGACCCATTCTGAGGCAATTGTAAGATTGGTTCCTACAATGATTAGATGTAAGTGCAGATCCCTTTCGACATGGAGGATTGGTTCCTTGGATGGTCGAATGTAAGTGCTGGGCCTTTCTGACATTGGTTGTCAGATGTAATTGTTGGGCCTTTCTGATAAGGTTGTGGGATGTGTTCCCACATGGTCAGATGTGGGTGATGGGTGTGCCTTTCTGATATGATTATAGGATTGGTTCCTACATGATCAAATATAAGTGTTGGGCGGGCCATTCTGACTTAGGGTCATAAGTACTGGAAAATACCTACATGGAGGATAGGCCTACAATCAACATGAAAAAGGGTTGGCTATGTAGAAATTCCTATGACGAGAAGAATCAATAGATAGCACCCATGATGATGATCCAGCAGAGATGTTCCAAAACCATAGATGATCTAGATCAAGTGATGATCCAGATCTAGTGATGATGATCCAGATCGAGTGATGATCCAGATCCAATGATGGTGATCCAGATCGAGTGATGATCCAGATCGAGATGGAGACAACTTGAAAATGAAGATGAATTGAAGATGAAAATGACTTGAATATGATGAGGACTTGATGATGATCCAGATGATACAGAGAAGAAGACTTGTGCTAATAAATTGTGTTGAGCGAATACCTTCCTAGTTAAGAGGGAGTGTTGATGTAATTGTAACTTCGGAATGTATTCACTTGTATTTCTTATGTATTGTACCCTGGTGTTTATTCCGGGAAGTGTTTATAATGTAATTGAGTCATGTCATGCCCCAATGTTTCGATCGAAAGTTTCTATAATGTAAATAAGTCATGTCAAGTCAATGTGGGTAACCATCCTATTGTTCAAGGGTTAAAGTCCTCGTAGTTTTGGGGCCCTAGGGTTGTTAGACTCACCTAGTGAGTCATTGTTAAGTCAAGAATTAGTATAAATAGAGAGTGAGTCTCTCTATTTATCACACACTCACTCACACTCAGTTGTAGCGCATAGCTGAGGGAGAAGAAGTTGCTGGGGCTAGAAAGAAAGAGGCCATTGCTGTCAGGAGATCATCTTACTATTTTGGGGTTTTTACTTTTGGTGCTGATCTTATCTCTGAGGAAGTTGCAGGGTTTTCTCCATTTATGGTTTCCCTGAGGAAAAACACTGTGTTCGTTGTCTCTTGTGTTTGATTTCTATGCTTGTTATTCTCTCAGTTAAAGATCCTAATATAATGCTAGCTTAAATGTTAAAATCTAACACCTAGCATTCAAATGGGGGATAATTCACAGATCCCAACAGTAGGTAGATGTTTTATCAAAATCCAGCATGGTGAGTTCAAGAATGTACTCTATGTGCCCTCTATTGCAGCAAATTTGTTATGTGTTTATCAGATGACTCATACTGGCTCGCCAAAGCCAGTTGTATTCGGTCCTGACTCAGTGGAGATCTCAGATATCTCAACTAGGAATATTATAGAGAAGGGTGTTGCAAACATTGCCTCCAAGACATATGAATTCTCACACTTTCTACCATACCCAGCTCTAGCACAATCTGAGTAGCCATTCGAAAGGGGAGGTATAAACTCTCTTTCATATCCACACTACTAGATTTTGATCCAAAATCCGACGGTTTTTTCCGACGGCGCGTGGATTTTTTATTTTAACCGTGCCAAAAATCAGAAAGATTAATTTTTTTTTTGAAATAATGGGCATAAGCATCACTTAAGCAACGGCGCTAAAATTGCTATCCTCCTAAGTGTCGCTTAAGCGACGGTTTTCCTCCAAGTGTCGCTTAAGCGACGGTTTTTTTCCTAAGTGTCGCTTAAGCGACGGGTTTCCTCTCCATGTTTCCTTTTAAAAGATTATAGGTTTAAACGTGGAGGGGTGGATGGCATGTTCATATTTGTGGGATTGGTTTGGCATGTTCATATTGATACCACGTTCTTTGAATAAGAGTCTGGATCTTTCTACCAATATGGGCACATTCATAACTTTGTATTCAAATAGACCTTTGTATTCAAAAGGTTCATAATCATAATTTTTGTAATATCAAAAATTATATTACGTAGATATGTATTTGCATTACAAAAAGTCCTCTTAGGAAAAGATCTATTATTCCTTAACAACCAATCAATTATTACTTTAAAATTATAAATAAAATTTGTAAAAATAAATCCTTCCTCAACAATATGTAACTATTCCATCCCCACCCGGAATTCCATGTCCCTTAAACCATACATACTAAGCAATGCGGCATACGAGAAGGCTTACTTCCACAACCTCTACGAGAATATCCAAATTGAGAGTCATTTGTTCCACGCTAGACCTCCAAAATGGGAAGGCTTACTTCCACAACCTCTACGAGAATATCCAAATTGCCTAGAATTGACTCCAAAACCACTCTTGTATCAATAAACACCCATAGAATGACATGCTTGAGTTAGACCCTTTCTAGCATTACTTAATCGAGCATATTCTTGACAATTTAGTATGGATTGATAGGTCGATGATTTGTATCTTCCTCTATATAAAAATCAAGGAGTTGGGATTCAATACTCTAAATTTCCAAACTAATGTAATCAAAATTCTAGAGCTGAAGGATTCATGTCCATCCTTACCAAAAGACAACCCACACAAATACACCACCCAACTAAGGAGCTAATGCTCCCGGTGGAGACTCGACTATCTTCAAAACCTTGGTTCAATAAGTCATTAAAGAGTTGTAGAAGAAAAGAGTCGTACAAGAGAAAACCTAAAACCCAACACCTAGGATCACTCCCACGCTCCAACCTACGATCATGATTCCTTGAATGAATCCCCACGATAGTGGTGCTTGAGAATTCCATAACACTGAGAATTCCATAACACT